>ML267960.1:0-21325 GCA_005239495.1 Nicotiana undulata
GTACACTTGAGATTTCTTATTGCTAGTATTCACATTATATTGTTGCTTTTATATTGTTTATCGTACGAGGGGACATGATGAGTTGATTGTTTATAGTTTATCGCACGAGGGGACATGTCGTGCTGATTGTTTATTGTTTATCGCACGAGGGGACATGTCGTGATGATTGTTTATATTGTTTATCGCATGAGGGGACATGCCGTGCTGATTGTTATTGTTTATCGCACGAGGGGACATGCGGTGCTGATTGTTATCGTTTATCGCACGAGGGGACATGTCATGCTGATTGTTTATTGTTTATCGCTCGAGGGGACATGTCATGCCGATTGTTTATTATTTATGCACGAGGGGACATTCCGTGCCGAGTGTTCCTATTTGATGCACGAGGGGACATTCCGTGCCGAGTGATTGTGAGATTATGCACGAGGGGACATGTCGTGCCTTGTGTTGTTCATTATCTGTCCTGAGACGTTAAATTCCTGCTTTTACTGTTACATTTCAGTTGTTACCCTGTTCTAATATGCTAGAATTTGTATCCCCTCTTATCCTCAGCATGTTTCTCCCCGTATCTGTTTTTACTTGCTTATTTCGGTCGATATTTTCCTGTTGTTATATAGAATTGCACAGGTATGTATATATGTTGTCGGTCCTAGCCTCGTCACTACTTCGTCGTGTTTAGGGTCGGTTGTACTGACTTCTTTATGTTGTGCTGACTACGCAGCCGGACCCGGTGGTCACTGACGGTCGGAGCACCATCAGTTCATACAGGAGACATCGTGGTAGACCCGCAGACGTTCGTGGGCCTTGGCGTCATCTTCTACCCTTCACTTTCAGCTCTGTCTTATCTTATAGTTTCAAAGACAGTCATATGTACTTATTTTCAGACCATTGTATTTAGTAATCTCATAGACAGATCGTGAGTATGTGACACCAGTTCTTGGTTATATTTATGGGTTTTACTTCGAAACTTGCTATATTATTTTTGTAATTTGTTAACTTTCATATTGTTAATTATAGATGCCCTTGTCATCCTGTTCATTTTAGTTGTTAATGAGTTTATTTAGTTCAAACGTTGGCTTGTCTAGCGGGTTCAACGTTAGACGCAATCACGGCCCGAAAGTGGGATTTCGGGTCGTGACACTAACTTGAGAGAATACGAAAACTTCATAATCAACTTTGAACCACAAGAAAGTTGAACACTTCATCAACTGAGAACCTTCCATCAACTCAATCCATGAGGTCATTTCCACACGCAATTCACCTTCTATAACTGTAAAAGACATCAACCCCGAGTCATGGCCATACCCATCGTGAATTCGTCGAAACCCGTTAACACATAATCAAGTCATCAAAACTGATTTCCTCTAATTCAAGCGAGTCGCGCATGCAGACTGCCAACCTAAAAGTAACTCAACCCGATATGCTCGCTCTAAAGGAACCTTATGCGAATCCAAAGTTGTTTCTTGCATCCCTCAAATACTACCATGTAGAATCGTTCTTGATATAGAAGTAACGCAACTTCGGGAACCATCCGCTATCGATCTCGAGCTTTAACCATACACAAAGCTAAAACCCCTCAAGTGCCACATATAAATTACTCGTCAAAATATATTCGATAGTCATACACCTTGCTCTAAATCATCCTCGATGAAACCCTTCTCAAATCATATCCAATCCGCAAGCACACCTTAGCCCAAGAACTAACATAACGCATGACCATGCAATCTGGTCGTCGACGGCAGGCTCCCGCACTTAGATCAAAGCCAAAAAACACATTGTCTATAATCCAAAATACCCTTCCTTCGTAGCTACCCCCGTGTCGCACTGTTAGTCAGCTGAATACTTCATACACTTATGTAACACTAGTCATAAAATACTCCAAAGACTGTAGTGCATACTAATCCTTGTGACAGTCAAGCCAATTTTCTCAAATGTTCCAAAATGATATTATATGCATTCCACTGGATATAGACCTCATACGAAATGAACGACCTCAAATATTCAAGTAAGAGATAATCCACTAGCTGGACTCAAATCAAAAGCTTCCATGACCCCTCTATGGTCACAACAACTAGGAAACTGATTAATCCTCTCAAGTCTACACTCGTCGATAAGATATAAGAATCTTCTTCATCCCACAAATGAACAACTGGAAGATCAACCAATATATCCGCATCAAGGCCAGAACAACACATCGCGACAATAATCAAGCATCCACAACCTTTCGCAGCCCATCTGCAACATCGTAAGTCGTTAGTGCACAATGATAATTGGTGCTCAGCATCGCATACGAACGAATAGGAAGAATCAAAATCGCAAGTTTCAAGATGAAACAAGGTCGCACGATAAGGAAATAAAGAAGGATTTTTTTCCTAAATTCCTTGTAGCCTCTCAAAGATAGGTATGGGCGTCATCATACCGATACGCAAGACTCTACTAGACATTTGCTCATGAATTATAGAACCTACGGACCTAGTGCTTTGATACCAACTTGCACGACCCAAAATCCCACTAGATCGTGATGGCACCTAACCCTAATGCTATGTAATCCAAACATAGAACAAGATAACTTAAATGATAGATTATTCATAGGAAGAAATAAATGAATTATTTCTATACAACCTCCCAAGGACTGGTAGTACAAGTCACGAGCGGCTACGAATGAGATTACAAATTCGGTTTGAGAAAAGATACATCATCTGTTTGAAATTTACATAAATAGAAATACAAATCCTAAGCTACCGCTAACAAATGGTAGTCTCTCTCTGAAACACTTATATGCCTCCCATGCCAGGCTCCGTCCTCCACGGCTATGCAACTCCAAGATCTGCACGCAAGGTGCAGAAGAGTAGCATGAGTACAACCAACCTTATGTACCCACGAAGTATCCTAACTAACCTTAGTGAAGTAGTGACGAGGTTGTTTAGTTAAAAGATACTCACTGATATAAGTTGTTCAGTTAACTAAACAATAAAAATAATACTAGAGATACAGAGAATAGTACAAGAACATATGTGCAAAGCAATAAATGATTACTGAAAGAAATCACGATCAGTTTCCTCCATGTCACAACCAATCCTCTTCTTAAAGTGATAACGACCAAACAACATAGTAAATCCACGAACTCTCATAGTATGAGGAATGTAATCAAGATATCAAATCAAATGGCATGACAACACTCTTCGTGCATTTATCTCATCCTCGCCAAATATATGAATGTATGTCAAATCAAATGGCACGACAACACCCTTCGTGCATTTATGTCACGACCCAAATTCCCAACCTTAGGGATCGTGATGGCGCCTAACACCACCCTTGCTAGGCAAGCCAATGTTAGAGTTCGACTTGCTATTTTCCTTTGATTATCCATTTAAACATAATAAAATAAACTTAATGTAAACTTAATCTAATGGTTACCAGTGAATAATTCCAACTGTAAAATAATAAACAAATAAATAAACCGAGCCACAAACTAATTATATCAAAAACTCTAAGACTACCCCAGGGTCTGGTGTCACAATTCACGAACTACTAAAGAATACTACAGATAATGGGTTGAAAAAAATAATGTGTAACTGTTCTGAATCAAATAAAATAGTAGTCTCAATATTATAAGAAGACTCTCGGGATCTGCGAACGCCGACAGATGTACCTCGTGTCTCCGAAAAAGAAATAGGTAGCAGCTCTAAATATATCTACTGCTGGTCGGTACCTGGATCTGCACAAAAGAGTGCAGAGTGTAGTATCAGTACAACCGATCCCATGTACTGAGTAAGTGTCGAGCCTAACCCCGACGTAGTAGTGACGAGGCTATGGCGGGGCATTAACAACATACAACTTGTGACAATAACATATACAATAACTCAATAAAACAATTCTACACGAACAAGAAAAATATAACTGAAACAATAAATATAATAACTCAGTCGCCTATTCCAGGCCTCAACTATCACCAAGATCTTACACAGGTTTCCGAATTTTTTGATCTTTACTTTAAAATAATTGTATGTGCAGAATATGAAAAAAAAAACCGTAGAGTAAAACAATAAATTTCCAACTCGTTATAATAAAATCAGTAAAACATAATTATACTCCCTTATCACTGTCTTGTTGCGGCGTGAAACCCGATCCCACCTCTCTACCCTTATCACAATCATTTATTCACCCTTATCACTATCAATTATCCACCCTTATCACAGCCCCCTTATCACAACCCCCTTATCACAGCCCCCTTATCACAATCAATTTTTGTTTATTCATCAAAACTTTCACAGTTCAGGCCAAGCCTTTCACAACCCTTTTATTTCAACAATTGCAAACAGAAAACAGTATAGCTCGTAAGCTTTAACCAATATCATTCCACAATAAAACCAGCCAGAATATATGTAACCACCGTAACATTGTCAACCCAACTCAGTCTTTATGTACCATGATAGAATCAAGAGAGCAGCCAACACTTTTAACACACTTACAACAACAATTGGAAATAATCAAATGAAACCAAATAAACATTTAAACTGCATATCTCACAACTTCCTCAATATTATCAAAAATGAAACCAACATGAATATATAAATATATTTCCAAAGTAGTGCCAAACTGCTCAACCTTTCTGTACCACAAGGGAAACAATTACGCAACCAATACTCTTTCAAAATAGCCAAATAATATTTAACAGCAATGTAATAATGTCTAGTCGTCATAGTACAACAATGAACATAGAGCAATTAAGATAGGAGTCAATTAAATTGGAAACGGGGAAGGGATCATGTTTAACAGACAATTTGGTGGTGCATAGATACGCGTCACCTCACCTATACTCCACACACATGCTAATTCACATAAAAAATAAATTGGGGATTCCTATTCCCTCAAGTAAAGGTTAGACCAAACACTTACCTCAATTTCGCAGGCCACTCACTGCTCAATTATAGTTTTTCCTTTAGAAATCTTGCTCTAACTTGCTCAAATCTAATCATAATTAACTCAATATCATTAATTAAGGCTAAAGAACTAACTTTATTGAAAATTACAATTTTTCCTAAGTTTTCTCAAAAAAGGTGAAAACCCGACCCCGAGCCCGCTTGGTCTAAACTCAGGGTTCGGACCAAATTACGTTTACCCATTCACCCACGAACCCAAATATACAATTAGTTTCGAAATCCGACCTCAATTCGAGGTAAATATTCGATTTTTACAAAATTCCCTAATTCTACCCAACTCTCAATTCTTACCATGAAAATTTCTAGTTTTTGATTTAAAAGTGATGAAACATAATGAATAATTGAAAGAGTAAAGTTTAAAATTGATTACATATGACTTGAGGATGATATTTGGTGAAGAAATTTATTCCTAGGGATGTGGGATTCAAAAATTGGAAGAAGAAGAAGAAGAAGAAGTCTGCCCGTTTTATATATATTTTTCTGCCAGCTATTCTGCCTCGTTTCTCATTCCAAACGATCCTGAAACTCAATTTTTATGTCTCCAATGCATTCCTTGTGAAATTCTAGTCAAGTTAGGCTTTTGCATCACTCAATTTGACCTTATAATGAAGGACATAAATAGGTTTTAATATTTGCAAACAGTGCAGATTTTTAATACGCCGTCAGTGGCAATTTCGTAATTAACCTGAAAAAATCTGGCAACCTTAGTAAAATGACCATAAAATCCTCATACGATGTCCAAATTCGATGATTCTTTTTTTTTTTTTTGCTACGGGTCCGTAATTACGATACGGATCTAATACTTCATTCAAAACAGAAATCGGAGCTCAGTTGTTAAATATGATATCATTTATGCTTGAAGAAACTACATCGAAGCATAAGAAAGAATGAGCGCAACACAACCAAAATCTATTTGAAACTCACCCGAGCCCTCGGGGCTCTAAACCAAACATGCACGTAAGTTTAAAAGCATCATACAGACTTTCTTGTGCGGTCAAATCATGAAAATAACATGTAAAACTATGAATTAAACCTCAAAACTCATTATTTTTCTCAAGAACACTTAAAGTTCACTATTTATCAACCGGACGTCCGAATCACGTCAAACAAATTTTGATTCTCACAAAATTTTGTAGACAAGGCTTAAATATCATAATAAACCTGTATCGAGCTCCGGAACTAAAATACGGTCCCGATACCAACGGTTTCAAACGTTAATTCATTTCTTTATTTCATTAATAATTCAGCAAAACAATTTCTTTCAAAAATTAATTTCTAAGTCTTGGAATCTCGGAATTCAATTCCGGGCATACGCCAAAGTCCCACATTTACTGCGGACCTCCGGGGATCGTCGAAACACAGATCCGAGTCCGTTTACTCAAAATGTTGACTCAAGTCAACTAAAACCAAATTTTTAATTTTAAAAATTATTATTTCTTATATTTTCACATAAAAGCTTTCCGGTTTCAAGCCCGGACTGCGCACGCAAATTAAGGTAGTTAAATTTAATCTTTTTATGGCTAATAAGCCTAGAACGGTGTCTAAATTCAAAAAATGACCCTTTGGGTCATCACAATCTCCACCTCTAAAACAAACGTTCGTCCTCGAACGGACATAGAAGATTACCTGAATTTGCAAACAAGTGTGATATTTACTCTGCATGTCCGACTCGGACTCTTAAGTAGCTGCCTCAACGGGCTGGCCTCTCCACTACACTCGAACTAAAGGATAACTCTTAGACCTCAACTGACGAACATGCCAGTCTAAAATGGCTACTGGCTCCTCCTCATAAGTCAAGTCTTTGTCCAATTGGTCAGAGCCTAAATCTAACACGTGGGACGGGTCACCATGATATTTCCGAAGCATAGACACATGGAATACCGGATGAACAAAGGATAGCCCTGGAAGCAACGCAAGTCTATAAGATACCTCCCCCACCTTATCAAGAATGTCAAACGGCCCGATATACCTAGGGATCAACTTTCCCTTCTTCCCAAACCTCATAACACCCTTCATGGGTGATACCCGAAGCAATACTCTCTCTCCAACCATGAATGACACCTCACGTACCTTACAATCGGCATGACTCTTTTTCCTAGACTGAGTTGCACGAAGTCTCTCCTGAATGATCTTGACCTTGTCTAAGGCCTCCTGAACTAAATCTGTACCCAATAACCGAGCTTCTCCCGGCTCAAACCATCCAACTGGCTATCTACACCGCCTACCATATAATGTCTTGTAAGGAGCCATCTGAATGCTCGACTGATAACTATTATTATAGGCAAACTCCGCTAACGGCAAGAACTGATCTCAAGAACCTCCAAAGTCAATAACACAAGCGCAGAGCATATCCTCTAAAATCTGAATAGTACGCATAGACTGCCCGTCCGTCTGAGGATGGAATGTTGTGCTCAACTCAACTCGGGTACCCAACTCACGCTGAACTGCCCTCCAAAAGTGCGAGGTAAACTGCGTACCCCGATCAGAAATGATAGACACGAGCACACCATGAAGGCTAACAATCTCCCGAATATACAACTCAGCCAACCGCTCCGAAGTATAAGTACTCGCCACAGAAATGAAATGTGCTGATTTAGTCAGCCTATCCACAATAACCCAAATTGCGTCGAACTTCCTCTGAGTCCGTGGGAGTCTAACAACGAAGTCCATAGTGATATGCTCCCACTTCCACTCAGGGATCTCAATCTGCTAAAGCAAACCACCGGGTCTCTAATGCTCATACTTCACGTGTTGGCATTTTAAGCAACGAGCCACATAAGCAACAATGTCCTTTTTCATCCTTCTCCACCAATGATGCTGCCTCAAATCCTGGTACATTTTGGCTGCAACTGGGTGAATCGAATACTTAGAACTGTGAGCCTACTCAAGTATCAACTCACGAAGGTCATCAACATTAGGCACACATATACGACCCTCCATCCTCAAAACACCATCCTCTCCAAATGTATCCTTCTTGGCACCACCGTGCCGAACTGTGTCCCTAACGACCATCAAATATGGGTCATCATCTTGTCGCTCTCTGATACGCTCAATTACAGAAGACCGAGCGACTGTTCAAGCTAAAGCACCGCTGGGCGAAATATCCAACCTCACGAACTGATTTTCCAAGGGCTGAATGTCTGAAGCTAACGGTCTCTCACTGACTGGAATAAATGCCAAGCTGCACATACTCACTGCCTTCCTACTCAATGCATCAGCCACCACATTGGCCTTCCCCAGATGATACAATATAGTGACATCATAGTCTTTCAGTAACTCTAACCATCTCCGCAACCTCAAATTTAGATCTTTCTGCTTGAATAATTACTGGAGACTGTGATGGTCAGTAAAAAACCTCATACGGCACGCCATAAAGATAGTGCCTCCAAATTTTCAATGCATGAACAATGGCTGCCAACTCTATGTCATGAACAGGGTAATTCTTCTCATGGACCTTCAGTTGTCGAGACGCATATGCAATCACCCCGCCATCCTGCATCAATACTGCTCCAAGTCCAACTCGGGAAGCGTCACAATACACCGTGAAAGAACCTGAACCTGATGGTAGCACCAACACCGGTGCTGAAGTCAAGGTTATCTTGAGCTTTTGAAATCTCACATCGCACTCATCTGACCATTTAAATGGGGCACCTATATGAGTCAATTTAGTCATTGGGCTGCTGTGGATAAGAACCCCTCCACAAAACGACGGTAGTAACCCGCCAAACCCAAGAAACTCCTAATCTCCGTAGTTGTAGTGGGTCTAGGCCAGTTCTTGACTACCTCTATTTTCTTATTGTTGCTTATAGCAAATTACAAAATTATCAAATAGCTTCACGTCAACAGAGAAAATCTCCTTTCAGACCTTCACAATACTGATAGTGAGATATGATGCTTGAAGACCTCGTAATTATATACCTGAATTAACGTGTCTCATTTAACGTCACATGGGCGAGCACCTACCTTGTAGGTTAAAGCTCAATAATTATAGCACAAATTTGGCAAATTATGCACAGATAGATAATTAATTAATTCATTCATTTATTTATTTATTTATTTATTATGTATTCAATTATTATTATTTTTTATACAAAACATTTCGAATAACCCTAACATGCATGACTCCCTGTTAGTACTATAGTAAGATTTCAATTTCATAAGGGAGAATTTAAACACAAGAATTTTCATCACAAGGATCTCGTCCTTACATAACTTCCACCGTGGCCCGTAGCCGGATCTAAACATATCAAATCATATTAAATTTGAGGATCTCGCCCTCAATTCTGAATCACAAGTAATATGCATATCGTGACACTCGAAACGTTCTTCCTTTAAATATTTTTCGTTAAACAAAATTACAACACGTAATGATAGACATAGCTATCACCATAGAATTTCTCAATACTAGTGTTCACACCAGTAGATTTCAGAGTTACGAAGCTCACCCATGAGTGGAGCATATTAGAAGAATTTTGTTAGATACGCATAACCGTATCAAGTTCAGGAAATCATCACTTTATAATAATTCGATATTGATCTTGTAATGACACCATTTAATGTAACGACCTCAGCCATACCATAGAAAATATATCAACATGCTGGATCTCCACCTCTAGAAATTTGACCTCCGCCTTCGACATTCCGACCCCCTTTTCCCTAGCTGGTCATGTAGTTGAGTTGTAACTGCAATGGGGCACGTAGCCAGAGTGCACTGAAGAAATATGACTCTCCCAAGTCTAGGACAGTTTCTACCATTAGTCGAAATAAAGTATCAACTTGCCCTGAGTCGCACAAAAAATTTTACAATCATAATTAAGTCCTTTAATGAGTCTGTGAACTTGCTCTCTGGCTATCTGAATCGAAGTAGGAGTATGACGGGCTAACTTATCGAACCTGATGGCATATTTTGACACCGTCATATGACCTAACGCAACCGTTCAAACCTTATGCGCCACGCAAAATGGAAAGTTCGAGAAACAAACTATTTCAAAAGCATTTATGAGAACTGAGTCAAGTAATTGATGTTGCATTGGCTGGTCACCCTCTTCGTAGGCTTGTCACAAACACCGACGACCATTTTCTTCNATCTTGTAATGACACCATTTAATGTAACGACCTCAGCCATACCATAGAAAATATATCAACATGCTAGGTCTCCACATCTAGGAGTCTGACCTCCACCTTTGACATCCCGACCCTTTTTTTTCCCTAGCTAGTCATGTAAGTTGAGTTGTAATTGCAATGGGTCACGTAGCCTGAGTGTTCTGATGAAATATGACTCTCCCAAGTCTAGGACAATTTCTACCACTAGCCGACATAAAGTATCAACTTGCCCTGAGTCGCACAAAATTTTACAGTCATAATTGAGTCCTTTAATGAGTCTGNACTTATCGAACCTGATGGCATATTTTGACACCGTCATATGACCTAACGCAACCGTTCAAACCTTATGCGCCACGCAAAATGGAAAGTTCGAGAAACAAACTATTTCAAAAGCATTTATGAGAACTGAGTCAAGTAATTGATGTTGCATTGGCTGGTCACCCTCTTCGTAGGCTTGTCACAAACACCGACGACCATTTTCTTCTTTTACTATGCTAACTCAACATTTCTGAGCTACCCCTTCTATTCATATACTTTTCATTATTCTTTTGGGGTAACTCTCATTTCTATTGACACACAATGATCACAAAGTAAAGCTCTACATAGATAATTCTTGGCACGAACCATATAGTGTAGAAGCTCGTCAACCATTGTACTCCCTCTGGAGCACCCCAAAATCTGCAACCGTGACTTCCACACTAAGTAGACCTTCTGTAGATTTAAAGTTGTTTGAATAACTCCTTTGGTACTGAGGTATAGGGTTATTAAGGAGACTGACATACCGCAATTCCCAGCTTTATCTCTTGTAACATCTCCGGCCTTATACATTCCAAGACAAAACCGATATAACACATGACCCCACAATCTATTCCTTGACAATGGACTTTTCCACTTGGAACGAAGTCATAGGTCATAATGCCTGATAATCTAAAATGTTAAAATTCACGGCTCATATAAATCGACCCCGTTGCTTTCAACTATTCCCTTGTTATGCAACACTGGAGTATCTATAAATCCTTCTGTGATATGGGCTAGTCCAACATGTACCGACTGAGCTAGAACCTCCGCGTCTAGATCCATTTGAGACTTTATAATAGGTGCTTATGTTCGAGCTTTAGACTGAGCTCTGCTTCTGTCTCTTCCCCTAATCGTAGGTATCGTTGGGGCTTCACCTCTTGTCCAGTTGTAAACGCTTTGCGTGTTGTCGAGATTTGCGAGAGGACAAGAGTAGACGATTTCAATCATTAGTGATAGAATAAATTCGCACGATATAGTAAAATAGAAGTTGAATTGTTCCTAACTTCATAGCCTCTGAGAGATAAGTACAGACGTCTCTGTACCGATCCTTCAGATTCTACCAAGTTTGTTCGTGAATTGTGGGACCTAAGCAACCTAGTGCTCTGATACCAACTTGTCACGACCCAAATTCCCAACCTTAGGGATCGTGATGGCGCCTAACACCACCCTTGCTAGGCAAGCCAATGTTAGAGTTCGACTAGCAATTTTCCTTTGATTATCCATTTAACCATAATAAAATAAACTTAAATTAAACTTAATCTAATGGTTTCCAGTGAATAATTCCAACTGTAAAATAATAAACAAATAAATAAACCGAGCAAAGAACTAATTATATAAACAACTCTAAGACTACCCCAGGGTCTGGTGTCCCAATTCACGAACTACTAAAGAATACTACAGATAATGGGTTGAAAGAAATAATGTGTAACTTTTCTGAATCAAATAAAACAGTAGTCTCAATATTATAGAGAAGACTCTCGGGATCTGCAAACGCTGACAAATGTACCTCGTGTCTCCAGAAGAGAAATAGGTAGCAGCTCTAAATATCCCTACTGCTGGCTGGTACCTGGATCTGCACAAAAGAGTGCAGAGTGTAGTATCAGTACAACCGACCCCATGTACTGAGTAAGTGCCGAGCCTAACCTCGACAAAGTAGTGATGAGGCTACGGAGGGGCATTAACAACATACAACCTGTGACAATAATATATACAATAACGCAATAAAATAATTCTACACGAACAAGAAAAATATAACTGAAACAATAAATATAATAACTCAGTCGCCTATTCCAAGCCTCAACTATCACCAAGATCTCACACAGGTTTTCGAATTTTTCAAACTTTACTTTAAAATAACCGTATGTGCAGAATATGAGAACACAAACGTAGAGTAAAACAATAAATTTCCAACTCGTTATAATAAAATCAGTAAAACATAATTATACTCCCTTATCACTATCTTGTTTCGGCGTGCAACCTGATCCCACATGTCCACCCTTATCACAATCATTTATTCACCCTTATCACTATCAATTATCCACCCTTATCACAACCTCCTTATCACAACCCCCTTATCACAGCCCCCTTATCTCAATCAATTTTTGTTTATTCATCAAGACTTTCACAGTTCAGGCCAAGCCTTTCACAACCCTTTTATTTCAACAATTGCAAACAGAAAATAGTATAGCTCGTAAGCTTTAACCAATATCATTCCACAATAAAACCAGCCAGAATATATGTAACCACCGTAACACTATCAACCCAACTCAGTCTTTATGTACCATGATAGAATCAAGAGAACAGCCAACACTTTTAACACACTTACAACAACAATTGGAAATAATAAAATGAAACCAAATAACTACGTGAACCTCAACAATCACAAAACAGTTCAACTGCATTTCTCACAACTTCCTCAATATTATCAAAAATGAAACCAACATGAATATATAAATATATTTCCAAAGTAGTGCCAAAATTTCTCAACCTTTTTGTACCACAAGAGAACCAATTACGCAACCAATACTCTTCCAAAATAGCCAAATAATATTTAACAGCAATGTAATAAGTCCTAATTGTCATAGTACAACAATGAACATAGAGCAATTAAGATAGGAGTCAATTAAATTGAAAACGGAGAAGGGATCATGTTTAACAGACAATTTGGTGGTGCATTGATACTCGTGACCTCACCTATACACCACACACATTCTAATTCACATAACAAATAAATTGGGGATTCCTATTCCCTCAAGTCAAGGTTAGACCAAACACTTACCTCAATTTCGCAGGCCACTCACTGCTCAATTACAGTTTTTCCTTTAGAAATATTGCTCTAACTTGCTCGAATCTAATCATAATTAACTCAATATCATTAATTAAGGCTAAAGGAACTAACTTTATTGAAAATTACAATTTTTCCTAAGTTTTCTCAAAAAGGGTGAAAACCCGACCCCGAGCCCGCTTGTTCTAAACTCAGGGTTCGGACCAAATTACGTTTACCTATTCACCCACGAACCCAAATATATAATTAGTTTTGAAATCCGACCTTAATTTGAGGTAAAGATTCAATTTTTACAAAATTCCCTAATTCTACCCAAACTCTCAATTCTTACCATGAAAATTCCTAGTTTTTGATTTAAAAGTGATGAAAAATAATGAGCAATTGAAAGAGTAAAGTTTAAAATTGATTACCTATGACTTTGGGATGATATTTGGTGAAGCAATTCATTCCTATGGCTGTGGGGTTCTAAAATTTGAAGAAGAAGAAGTCCGCCCGTTTTATATATATTTTTCTGCTAGCTATTCTGCCTTGTTTCTTGTTCTAAATGATCCCAAAAATTGATTTTTATGTCTCCAATGGATTCCTTGTGAAATCCTAGTCAAGTTAGGCTTTTGCATCACTCAATTTAACCTTATAATAAAGAGATATGTAGGTTTTAATTGTAACGACCCGACCGGTCGTTTTACGTTATCGGACCCCCTTCCCCTATATAAGTCTTCCCATAGAGGCTTCTTGTGATTTGTGACTTGCGGGGACTGGTGGTTCAGGATTTGGTAGTGCTTGTAGCAGTATAGGAACACTTGGTTCCTTAAGGTTAGCCTATTTGGCCAAGTTTGACTTCGGTCAACATTTTGAGCAAACGACCTCGAAATCGAGTTCTGACAGTGTCAGTAGCTTCGTATGATGATTTCGGACTTGAGCGTATGTTCGGAATGGGTTTTCGATAAATTGGGAGTGTTTCGGCGCCCGATATACAAATAAGTATTCCCTTAAGTTTTAAATTTGGGTTGAAACGCGAGTTTATGTTATCGAGGTACGAATGTGATTCCGAGATCGGGAATAGTTTTTTATGTCATTTATGACTTTTCTGCAAAATTTGATGTCATTCCGAGTAGTATAGGTCGGTTCGGCGCATCGTTATAGAAATCAAGAACTTGATGTTTCTTAAGTTATGGTTTTAGGGGTTTGGGGGTGTGATTTTGAGCGTTAGCGTTGTTTTGAGTGTTCCGAAGGCTCGAGCAAGTCCGTATTATGATTTAGGACTTGTTGGTGTATTTAGACGGGGGCTTGGGTGGGCCCATGTGCCTCCGGGACACCACACGTGACCAAAAACTATCCAAAACAACTGATGGTGCGACTGTTGCTGGTGTGACCGCAGGTGCGGTTGCCCAGCCGCAGGTGCGGGACCGCTCTTGCGGTCCTAGCCTCGCAGGTGCGGAAGTTCCACAGGTGCGGTTCCTTTTCCACAGGAGCGGAGCCGCAGGTGCGACCCCAGCCTCCCTTGCCATTTTCCGAAGGTGCGATCTTTTTCTCGTCGGTGCGGTCCCAAGGCCGCAGGTGCGGAACCCCTGTAGGCCAGACTGTATATAAATGCGAAAACTCAGGATTTCTTCATTCCCTTCATACCAAAAACTCCATTAGAGGCCTTGAAGCTTGAGGGGGGATAACCCACGACCTATCTATTGCTAAGGTAAGTAATTCCTCTCTATTTTTCTTATTTATACATAGAATTCAACTAAAGTTAACTACTAAAAATATCAAGAATCAAGAATTTGGGTAGTAATTAGGGTTCTTAAGGAAATATGTGGAATTGTCTATTTTGGTTATGAATTTGAAGAAGGAATCACATAATTATGATCCTTGGGCTTCGGGTGAGCGATTCCTTCGAGAATTTTTTTCGGAATTTGAACATGCGGACCCGGGGTTGAAATTTGAGAATTCTTCATGGATGATGATTTTATTGAATAACTAGGGTAATTTCCCCACATTGTGCATGCATTGATATAATTGTACACCTTTTGGCTAGTTGCGAGTCCTCGGGTGTAGAGTTCGGAGTTTCGGGCGCATTTGTGGTCCGAGGGGTAGATTCGACACGAGGTGAGTCTCCTTTCTAACCTTGTAAGAGGGAATTGTCCCCATATGTGATTTATATGCTATGTGCACTTGTTTTGGGGGCTACGTACGCACCAAGTGACGAGAGTCCGTACGTAGCGGCTATCATTGTTATGTCCGGGTAGTTAGGCCCACAACATGCCTTATATGCTTCCTCGTAATGACTTATATGCTTCCTTGTAATGCCATATGTACTATGATATCATGTCATATATAGTATTGTTTCGCTGAGGCTTTATGGAAATTGTTGAATTGAAAGGAATTGGTTATGGAAAGTAAGTTTTATAAGTCATTGTGTGTGCATGTGACCGCTTCTCAATTTACATTCCGCGAGCGATGTGTGATTTCCCCCACTCTCATGGGAGCGGGCCGTACGCCATGGCGAATATAAAGGTGCACTTTTGGGTCGGGCCGATCGATCCTCGGCAGTGCACAGAGATGATATAATTGAGAATGCACTTTTGGTACGGGCCGTTCGATCCTCGGCAGTGCATGGACGAGATTTGTACTATGATATGATATGATTACATTGAGAGATGCACTTATGGGACGGGCCGTTCGATCCTTGACAGTGCATAGATATTTTTCTTATGACTCCGGTCGGTTGTCTTATTCCTGTGTGCACATGATTATTTGGCATTGTTTCATGGATATTGACTTGTATTAGGTATTTGGGGGAAAGAAAGTGGCCATTTTTATTGTTCCAGTATTTTTCTTGGATTTCTATGCTTTATACATAATTGCTACTCACTGTCTTACATATCTACTGCTTTTATTTTATCATTGTTATATCATATTGTTGGACCTTAGTGAGTGTCAAGTCGACCTCTCGTCACTACTTCTTCGAGATTAGACGGGATACTCACTGGGTACATATTTATTTAATATGTACTCATGCTGCACTTTTGTACTTGACTGTACAGGTTCTGAGGCTGGTGCATCTGGTTATCAGACCGGAGCTAGGTATTGATTAGAGTTGATTTGACTTCACGGTGAGCTGCTCCTCCTGACGATATCTGGCAGCACCATGGATTTTTCCCCTATGTTATTTTTCCCGTCTATTTCATTCAGACTGCGGGACTATATATATTGTCTTTTGTGTATTCAGTTAGTGCTCGTGACGCTCGTGACACTAGTTCCTAGAACACACGCAATGATTATTTTGGGTTTTGGGCTGTATATCTATATATGTGTATGTTTGTCTTTTGGCTCACGCATCCTAGATGCTATATCATTTACCACTGAGTTATCATTTTCGGATATTATGCTTAAACTGGATAAAATTAGTAAAAGTTGAGTTACATAATTAATTGAAAGGGGTAACACTTAGTGAAATTTATGTTGGCTTGTCTAACCCTGTTGTTGGGCGCCATCACGACCTGGGTTAGGATTCTAGGTCATGACAACGTGGTATCAGAGCTTTAGGTTCATGTAAGTCTCACGAGTCACGGGCAAAACCCAGTAGAGTCTTGTGGATCGGTATGGAGACGTCTGTTCTTATCTTCAGGAGGCTATAGGGTGTTAGGAAACCTCCTTTTATTCATATTCTATCATGCAATCGACGATGTACTCAAACATATTCTTATATTCTCTCACATATGGTGAGGACGCGTGCATCCGATGTTCCTGATCTGGGGGATACCGCTACCCTCACCTCTCGAGGTCGTGGTAGAGGCAGGGGTAGAGCACCTGCCCGAGGTAGGGGACGAGGGCGTCTCAGAGCTATTCCAGTTGCACCACTAGAGGACCCTATTATAGAGGAGCAGGATGAGGTGCCTCCAGTAGTTCCTGCTGCAGTGGACTTTATGATGGCGTCGGGCTTCCAAGAGGTCATGGGCCGTATAATGAGATTCATGGACACCATGTCCCAGGCAGGTTTATTTCTAGCAGATCCTGCCACTTCTCAGGCAGGAGGGGGAGTCTAGACCCCTACCGCCCAGGCCGTAGGGCAGGCAGCAGCAGCCCTAGAGCCCAGGCCAGTTGTAGAGGGCGATCAACAGAAGATGTTAGACAGATGGACTCGGTTGCGCCCTCCAATCTTAGGGGGTGAGCGAGGCGAGGATGCCCAGGAGTTTATTGACAGGTGCAGGGACAGAATGCACAACATGAGGATTTTGGAGTCACATGGAGTGGATTTCACTACATTTCAGTTAGAGGGCAGAGCTCAAAGGTGGTGGCAGTCTTATATTCTCATCAGGCCAGCAGATTCTCCTCCTGTCACTTGGGATCAGTTTGTGCAGATATTTCTAGACAAATATATTCCACCCTCTGAGAGGGAAGAGTTGCGGCGTCAGTTTGAGCAGCTCGAGCAGGGGTAGATGTCGATAACAGATTATGAGGCCCTATTTTCAGAGTTGTTACGCCATGCACTTATGATATTGCCTACTGATGCCGAGAGAGTGCGGCGGTTTGTGGCCGGGTTACATCCAGGTATTAGGGCCACCATGGCCCGAGAGGTGGAGATGGGTACTCCTTACCAGCTTGTGGTCGAGATAGCTCGACGGATTGAGGAGTATCGGTTAAGGAGCAGGGAGCAGGGTCATCAAGGTCAGCAGGATAAGAGGGCTAGGTTCTCAAGGGATTTCAGGGATGCTCCAGCTAGGAGCAGAGGTCAGCTCGGGGGTAGTCAGCCCAGAAGGCCTCCATATTCAGCACCTCCACTACCTCCTCGAGGTGGTTCAGTGAGGCCTCAGTTCAGTGCCATGCCAGAGCGTTCCTACCATCCTCCAGCTACTAAGGTTTCACCCACTGGTTACTACAGTCACTAGAGATCCTCCGGTTCTTATTTCAGTACTATGCCAGAGGGTCCACATCGTTTCCTAGCCATTCAGGGTTCCTCTTCGGGGCAGCAGGCTATGTTACCTAGAGGTTGCTATGAGTGTGGAGATCTAGGTCATATGCAGAGACATTGTCCCAGGCTTCAAGGCAAGGCAGTGCAGTAGGGTTATCAGCCTATGGGTCCAGCACCAGCAGTCCGCCCACCTAGAGGTGGAGGATAGGTCGGTAGGGGTCATCCTAGAGGGGGAGGTCGTTCAGGGGGAGATCAGTCAGCTCCGGTTCACTCTGGAAGAGCTCAGCCTTCAGGTGCTACAACCAGGTTTTATGCCATTCTGGCCAGATCAGATGCAGTGGCCTCAGACACCGTGATCACAGGTATTATCTCAGTATGTGGTAGAGAGGCTTCGGTACTATTTGATCCAGGATCCATGTATTCATATGTTTAAGTACTATTTGCTCATTTTCTGGATGTTCCTCGTGAGTCCTTGGGTTCTCCTATATATGTGCTCACTCATGTGGGCGATTCTGTGGTAGTAGACCAGGTCTATCGGTCTTGTGTGATCACTTTCTGCGGTTTCGAGACCAGAGCAGATCTTTTATTGCTTGATATGATTGATTTTGAGGTTATCCTAGGCATGGATTGGCTATCTCTTTATCATGATGTGCTAGATTTCCATGCCAAGACGGTTACTTTAGCCATGCCTGAGTCGCCTAGGCTAGAGTGGAGAGGTTCTTCAGTTAGTGCATCCAGCCGAGTTATTTCCTTCATGAAGGCTCGGCATATGGTCGAGAAGGGTTGTTTGGCTTACCTTGCTTATGTGCGGGACACCACCGCCGAGTCTCCGACTATTGATTCGGTGCCAATTGTTCGAGATTTTGCAGATGTGTTTTCTTCATACCTTCCAGGCATGCCTCCAGATCGAGATATTGATTTCTGTATTGATTTAGGTTCAGATACTCAGCCTATTTCCATTCCCCCGTATCGTATGGCTCCTAAGGAGTTGAAAGAGCTGAAGGAGCAGCTTGAGGAGTTGTTGGCTAAGGGGTTCATTCGGCCAAGTGTGTCGTCGTGCGGTGCTCCAGTTCTATTTGTGAAGAAAAAGGATGGGTCTATGCGGATGTGTATTGATTATCGCCAGTTTAATAAGGTTACTATTAAGAATAAGTATCCTATGCCGCGCATTGATGATTTGTTTGACCAGTTGCAGGGTGCTCGTGTGTTTTCCAAGATTGATTTGAGATGGGGTTATCATCAGTTGAAGATTCGGGCTTCAGATGTTTTGAAGACTGCATTTCGTACCAGATATGGCCATTATGAGTTCCTGGTGATGTCCTTTGATTTGACTAATGCCCCAGCAACATTCATGGACTTGATGAATAGGGTGTTCAGGCCGTATATTGATTCCTTTGTCATTGTCTTTATTGATGACATCTTGATTTACTCGCGGAGCCTGGGTGAGCATGAGCAACATTTGAGGGTTGTGCTCCTGACCTTGCGGGAACAGAAACTATATGCTAAGTTCTCCAAGTTCGAGTTCTGGTTAGATTCCGTGGCATTTTTGGGGCATGTGGTATCCGGAGAAGGTATCCAGGTTGATCCTCAGAATATTGAGGTAGTTCAAGTTGGTCGCGTCCTACTTCAGCTACAGAGATCAGGAGATTTCTGGGTCTAGCAGGCTATTATCGCCGATTCGTGGAAGGGTTCTCTTCTATTGAAGCTCCATTGACTAGATTGACTCAGAAGAATGCCCTGTTTCGGTGGTTCGACGAGTGTGAGGCGAGCTTTCAGAAGCTCAAGTCAGCATTGACCTCAGCACCAGTTCTGACGTTGCCTTCCAGTTCTGGGATGTATACTGTGTATTGCGACGCTTCACGCGTTGGGTTGGGATGTGTGTTGATGCAGGACGGGAGATGTATTGCTTATGCTTCGCGTCGGCTGAAGGGTCATGAGAAGAATTATCCTGTGCACGACTTGGAGTTGGCGGCAATTGTTCACGCTCTGAAGATTTGGAGGCACTACTTGTATGGTGTGTCTTGTGAGGTTTATACAGACCACCGCAGTTTGCAGCACTTATTCAAGCAGAGGGATCTTAACTTGAGGCAGCGCAGGTGGCTTGAGTTGTTAAAAGATTATGATATTACTATTCTTTATCATCGGGGCAAGGCAAATGTGGTAGCGGATTCCCTGAGCAGGAGGGCAAAAAGTATGGGTAGCTTGGCCTACATTGCAACAGAGGAGAGACCTCTAGCCTTAGATATTCAGTCTTTGGCTAATCGCTTAGTGAGATTAGATCTTTCGGAGCCTTGTCGAGTTCTAGCCCATGTGGTTGCTCAGTCTTCGTTATTGGGAGAGATTAAGGCCCGGCAGTTTGATGATCAGTGCTTAGCAGAGCTTCGAGAGACGGTGGTCCAGGGCAGGTCCAAGGAGGTTACTTTGGGAGAGGATGGTGTTTTGAGACTCCAGGGCCGTTTATGTGTTCCTAATATTAATGGCTTGAGGAAGAGGATTCTATAGGAGGCCCACAGTTCTCGGTATTCTATTCATCCGGGTGCGACAAAGATGTATCGTGATTTGAAGCAGCATTGCTGGTGGAGGCGGATGAAGAAGGACATTGTGCAGTATGTGGCTAGGTGTCTTAATTGCCAGTAGGTTAAGTACGAGCACCAGAGGCCGGGAGGCCTACTTCAGCAGATGCCCATTCCTGAGTGGAAATGGGAGCGCATCACTATGGACTTCGTGGTTGGGTTGCCTCGGCCTTTGCGGAAGGTTGACGCGGTTTGGGTCATTGTGGATAGATTGACCAAATCGGCGCATTTCATTCCTGTGGCTACTACTTACACTTCAGAGAGGTTGGCCTAGATTTATATTCGGGAGATAGTATGGTTGCACGGTGTCACGACCCAAACCGATGGGCCGTGACAGGCACCCGGTACCTTACCTAACCGAGTACCAACATAGCGTATCTTTCTTATTACATTATTACATACACATGACATACAGGCCTAATAGGCCAACACAATCCTTTATAAACTCAAACAATAGGCCGGCCAGGCCGTACAATCCTTTATGTACACGACATATGTCTACAAGCCTCTAAGAGTACATAAATATCATAAAGGTCGGGACAGAGTCCCGCCTTACCAAACAATATGTGTCTAAATCATACTAACCAAACAAGCAACTCCGAAGCAAATGGAGTGCACCAACATCTTCCGCTGAGCTGATAGCCTTCGTGGAGGGCTTTCGACCTGTCTATCGAGACCTGCGGGCATGAAACGCAGCGTCCCCAGGCAAAAGGGACGTCAG
>ML267962.1:0-10119 GCA_005239495.1 Nicotiana undulata
CGCACCTGCGGATAAAAGATCGCACCTGCGGTACCGCAGGTGCGGAAAAATGCTCGCACCTGCGACCTTGGGCCATCCCAGCAGGGGCCGCTCCTGCGGAAAAGGATCCGCTTTTGCGGAGGCCGCTCCTGCGGGAATTTGGTCGCCCCTGCGGAAAATCTCGCGCCTGCGTACTCTGGGCAAAAGGCTGGGGATCACACCTACGAGGCTGGGACCGCAGGGGAGGTCCCGCACCTGCGGTCACACCAGCTGTTGTGCACCAGTAGTGGTTTTTGCTGGTTTTTGGCCTCGCACGGGGTCCGGGAGGCACCTGGGCCCACCCGAGCCCCCGTCCAAAAATACCAACAAGTCCTAAATCACTTAGCGGCCTCGCTCGAACTTTCGGAACTCGAACTCAAACCCCGAAGACTTAATTAATCAAATCTTAAGAACTTAAAATTCTAGAATTAATTTCCAATATGCCGAACCGGCCTAAACTGCTCGGAATGACATCAAACTTTGCAGATAAGTTATACATGACATCACGGTACTATTCCTGGTCTCGAAATCTCATTCGGACTCCGGGAACATAACATCACTTTCCAAGCCACATTTCAAATTCTTTAAAACCGCAAAACCTCATTTTGATCCGAAACCACTCAATTCACGCCCGTTTTACACCAAATTTTACAAATAAGACAAANGTAATGTTGACCAAAGTCAAGTATATTCATTTATTAATTATCAAACTCATTTTTTTAATCAAATTTTCACATAATAGCTTCCCGGCTACACGCTCGAGCTCCGCACGCATATCGAGGTGAGACTAACGGAGGCTCTCGGAGCCTCGGAACACAGATATATCTTAAATTACATAAGATGACCGTTTGGGTCATCACATAGAGTTTGCAAGAAATTATAACCTGAAGTGGTAAAAAAATTATGCCTTGCCATGATCAAATTCATGTATGATTGTGGGCAAAAAGAAAATGGAAACCTGTCCCATTGAATTTGCTTCATTCTCATTCCCCTTAAGAGAATGTGATAGCAATATGTGATAAGTCTAAAAGAAGGCAAATTAATACCATAAAGGTATCAATGGACGTGGACGTGGCAATAGACGAAATTATAATCGTCATATTTGTGATAATGAGAATAATAAGAATTCTCAAAATAATCTTTCACTCTTTGAAAGTAATATTTGCCATCGATTTGACATGAGATTTTGTAAATCACATACAGATGATTATGGTCCATTCATGATGAGAATGTGACAACATCTGATTTATGAATACATATTCATTATTGGAAGAATATGAACGTGCTAGTGGTAGTGAATATACCACACTCACCTCTAAAAGGAGGTTTGAGATGATATAAGAAAATAATGTCATTATTAATTCATGAATGGTCATTGGTCATGTACCTATTGTACACCAAAATATTTTGGCAATGTGAGTACTAAAGGATAACACTAATGCAAGAAACAGATCTTGCATATAATTTTGACAATGACCATAATTTATAACTTTCTCCTTGAAAGTGATACTTACCACATGGATGTTGATGAACATATGGTAGTACCAAATTAATTGAGAGCTCTGAAAGAGCCAATTATTACTATTTTGGAGGAATACAATTGATTATCATGTCAATTTATTATGTTGTAATAAGTCTCAAAGAAACATATTGAGTTTCCAAAGTATTCGCGAAAGCGATTGGTTATATTGAGATTATAAATAAAGGAATGATTAAATATCTTCTATTACTACAACTTGTAGCGGGGTAATATGTATGTGAATAGTTACCTGCTTTATTCTTCCGTTTGTACTACACAAATAAAAGAATACCATAATAAAATGAATGTCTATTGATATAAAACCCATATCATAATAAATTTAGAGTTTATTGATAATTGCACACGTCATGGGGTAAATCTGAACTTTATCAATATTGATAATTTATTCAGTTGGCATAATTGGTTTAGCCATATCAATTTAAGTATGATGTGCAAAAATGAAAGAGAATTCACATGGGTAAATATTAAAGAACTAGAAAGTTTTTTTACGAATTCTCTTATATTGTTTGTTCTCATTAATAAATAGACCAACTGAAAATTGAATCCCATGAATGTTGGAAATAGAAAAGGTGAATATGAGCCCATTCACCTGCCATGTATTCCACATAAGATGCATCTATGAGATGGTTACATGTGCAATTATTATTAACCCGCAACCTAGTGTTTGCGAGGTAGGTTGCTCAATAATTTAATTTAGAGCATAATTTCCAGATTTTCTGTTCAAGACAGTTCATCTTGATAAGTTGGTTTACATCACAATTGGTTTAGTAAAATGATTTATTGAGTGCCTCCACTTAATAGCTACACAATTGCTTATGAGAACAAAGTTATCTATATCAATTTGATATAAGTTATATATGAAAGTATATTACATTGTCCCCTCACAAGTGGTTCAGGGTCAGAAATCAAGTAATTTCATCTTATTATTATTGATGTGCGGTATATATTTTGATTAACAACATAACGCACAAAAATGGGTTCCCAAAGTTGAGAAAGTATGTTAGTTTTTCTAACATAAGGGGGAGACATGATAAACAATTGAGAAAAAGTTACGTGGAAAGAATTATCATTTGTACATTTAGATCCTCGAATAAGATAATATGGACTTGAAGTTCATAAAAGATAATTCATCTACAATGCAAAGCATGCCAAGCGCATTCGCTGACCCAAAGAAAGTAACTATATTCTCATTGCAAATGCTCATATTATGTCCTAGAAGGACAAAGTCTATGGTACACTTAAAGCGTATAGACAAATCGGTTCAAATAAACTTCTTGGTAAAGAAGATGAGCAAATGATCATAATAAATGAGGCAAGTGATCTAGAAGATCACATGACATAATACTTTATAAAATCTCAGGAGAGATTCAGGTACCTGAATATATTAATGAACAGATCTCTATGTTATGTCTTTATGGAAAAAAATATATTAGAACCGATATAAAATGTTCGTCGACGACATCTATCATAGCGCTAAGTATAGATGAAGATCATAAGTTTGTCGAAGACATACACAAAAATATTGGCCAAATAGAAGAGACGCAATTCGAATAGAATTGGTTTCATATGAAAGACATATAGTTTTGGACCTACAGTTCAAACATTCGGAAATATAAAGTCAATGATATGTGCAATAAGTTTTCGATATCTTATTTGTCTAGCATGACATGAAAACTTGATATACATCTAATTAAAGTCTATTATATGACTTATATGACAATCTTTGAAGGATTTAAATCACTTGAAGCATATACAATTTTTGGTCATGAAGTACCACATTCTAAGTGCTATTTGTGCACATATGTATCTGCAATAACTATAAGCATGATAATGTGATAGCGAGAATACTTATATGGAGATATTGAAAAAGTTATTCCACGACATTATATGAAGAGATTACATATATACAAGAATTGTGATTTCAAGGTGCAACATATTCATTCAAGTGATAATATGGCTGATTTGTTCACCAAATCTCTACCGATGTCAACCTTCAAGAAGCTAATGCACAAGATTGGATGCGAAAGCTCAAGGATGTTAATTGATTCTCTCATCAGGGGGAGTTAATGCGCGTTGCACTCTTTTTCCCTTACAAGGTTTTGTCCCACTGAGTTTTCCTTGCAAGGTTTTTAACAAGGTAACCAAAAGGCGTATTTCTAAACATGTGTACTCTTTTTCCTTTTCTAGAATTTTTTTCCCACTGGGTTTTATTTTAGTTAAGGTTTTAATGAGGCACATTATTTGTTGAATAGACATTCAAGGGGGAGTGTTATAAATAGAATTCTATTTATGGTGAATGTCTATATTCTAGAGAGATTCTAGGGTTTGTTACTTGGTGGCTAATTCACTCTTTCCCTATAAATAGAGGGGTCCTATTCCATTGTAATTCATCACAAAATTCAATAAGAATTCTCTCTCCCTGTTTCTCTGCAATATTGTTCTTGTTCATTTATTGTTTCATAACAAGAACATTTTTATAGGTAATATAAACTTTTAAAATAATTACTCCCTCCGTCCCAATTTACAATAAATTTGAATTTTGAGAGTCTTCTTAATTTTGATTGTGAATTCAAACTAGAAATTTTTAGTTTGTGAAATGAAAGTTACGTATTTTATAACTACATAAGAAGTATTATAAATCATACTTATTAATTAACATTTAATTTTGTTTAAAAGACATATAAAATAGTTATGATAAAAGAAAAACTCGTGTGACTCTTTACCATCCGACCTATATCCCATAAATTGCGGTACATATACCATTTTGTATGTTATATTTTCACATCTCATAAGATTAAGATTTTACATTATTTCTTTTGTTGATGGAGAACTCATACTCTGAGTACTATTATCAAGTGTTTCATTCTGGTAATATTTGATATTTTATTGTATAAAGATTAAATTATATTAATTTTACATACGGTGACACCTAAAATGGCACAATTTCATTTAGATACTTAAATTGGATCTCGTCCTCTCTGAACACTTATAGTAGGCATATAACGTACCAATTAAACACTTTTGCTTAGGCTTATGAATTCACCAAACTCGTGCTTGAAATATTTGTCTACGTGAAATAAATAGTCATTAAAATCGTGTCACGTCATTCAATTGTCCACTTCATCTATATAGTCTTATTTCCAATCAAACACAAAAATAAACAAAATTAGCACCATTTCTTTTCTGTCGATGCAATGTCGAAGAAATCAATGTAGCTGATAATATGCTATAATTACGTATTTTAGTCGCTTATTACTCTCTAATTTACTGCACTTTAATTGAGTTTGAGCTTTAATCGCTAGTGTTTTGCACTAATTGTGTATTTTATGCCTTGTAGGAATGATTCCGAGCTATGTAGATGTTATGGAATGAATTCAAGTGACTTTGAACTTTAAAATCTGAGTAAAAGCCCAAGAAATTAAACCGGAATCGTGTTCGGGGATCAACAGATGATAGTTAAGAACGAACGAAGAATTGAGTAGGCATATTGCGCACTGTCTAATTAAATGCACATAACTTTTCGCTCAGAACTCCATTTGGTCTCCACAAGATATGGTCAAAACGCTAATTCAAAGGGCTAGAACTTTCTTATTTTATGTTGTTTCAGATTCCAAATAGAACAGGGTGAAAAGTGCGCGGTAAGTGCACGGCCACGCACTAACCATGCAAATCAGGCAGTGAACTGGGCAAAATCCGCGGTCAATCCATGGTTGATCAGCGGCCGCGCACGTCCTGTCTGGCTAAAAGTGTCCTTTTTTGCGTAGGAGAAGGTATAATTATTTGGGCCCGACCCTACTTGGTATATATACACGAAAAAATGGTATTTTGAGGAATTTTGACACAGATTCGACCTAAGGAGACAAGAACACACTAGGAGCAAGGCGTAAATTCTTCTACGTGTTTTTCACTTCCTTCTTCCTATTTTCCATTGTTGGTTATGACTTTTAGTATTGTAGTTTTACATACTATTATGATTAGCTAATTTGTTATCTAGGGTTTTGATAGAACCTCTTGAAGGATGAATTCTTGTTATGTTTTAATATAGTTTAGCCATTGAATTTATCTATTTGTTCAACTACGTGCTTATTTCAGTTGATTGAATGGTCATCGATTGATTGTGCCTATTTATTATGTGTTTCTTGAGAAAGGATACATATTTAGGTGGTTGTTGAACAACGTCACTCCTAACGTATGTGAGAAATCAATATAGCGGGTTTAAAGGTAGGTTTAGAAATAACAAAGCCTTGAAGTGGTCATAATGAGCGGTTAGATAAAGCCAACTAGCGTAGTTCAAGAGAAGATGTCTAGTAAATTATTGTAGTTGCTCGAGAGAGAATTACGACACCTAAAGTGATCACGATCAGTAAAGAATATATAGGCGAAATTGTAGAAGGCATAGCGGAAAGAATTCCGACAATTGGGGAAGTCATAACCCTAGACCTCCTTAGTCTTGTCTCAAATTTCATCCTTGTTAGTTGATAATTTTACTGCTTTAAAATATTTGTTAGTTAATTATTAGAAATAAAAATCAAATCTTTATAATTAGGAAATTATTTTGACTTGTGCTTCTTAGAAATATTGAACAGTTGTAGCTAAGCCTTAGTTCTCTGTGGGATTTGACTCCGGACTCTTAGACCGGATTATATTTGCAGTGACCGCTTATCCTTTTTAGGACTAGAGTTGGACGTGATCAGTAGCCCTAAAATATTCTTCTATTTTCCTCCATTGGTACTCGTGTCTACTATCCTCTGCTGATGTCGAATGGCATTTTTAATGCTTAAGGTCCAATCTATTCTTTATTTATTATTTATTGCTGCAATTATGATTTTATTTTTTAAGCTAATAATAAAGCTAGTATTTTTTTTCTAGGTTTTCCTTTGTGCCGTTCCTTTGATGGTTTATCTAATGACATATTATGGATAATTAACTCGTTTTCACCACGGGATACATTTATCGAAGAACCTATCCCAATATTCAAAGGGAAATTAGATTCTTTTTCTGTTGCTATCGATAAAGACCTTTTTAGTATTGTTGAGTTATCCGCTTATGCTAACGACCTTGGATATTAGTTGTGAAGGGTTTTTTTGTTGAAAGAAAAAAATATGATGAATTTATCCAAATCATATCTGATTTTTATTTATTTGAATTTTTTAAAGATTTGCATCATTGTGGTACTTCGGATATTTATTTGAGTCATGTGGTGAGTTGGCCTCAAGTACTCGAAAACTCGATTTTTCTTTTATGTGTCCCAGAAGTAGGTGTGTGTGTGTGTGGGGGGGGGGGGGTTGTAATGACCAATCTAATGTTAGTACAACACTTGAAAATAATATAAATATTGAAGAACCTATTGAGCCACTTGAAGAAGAGTTAGAAAATATCTCAGATCTCAATGACCCTCGATCAAACTTGAATGATGCTAAAACAACTTATAACAGTACTGAACAAGATCACAATGTTGATGAAAATCGAGTACAATGAATATTAACAGTGGTGACTCGCAAGCAAGTGTTATTTATGAAGAAGATGATTCAAAGGTTTGTGATAATTGAGATGTTTGAGGACCGAAAGGAGGAGCCAGATGAAAAGTAAGCAGCGAAAAAGTCGATTAAAATAGAGGAAATACAATTAGGAGAAGCAATTATTGATAGAGGTTTTGAGGATATTGGAAGAAACATGGCTTCAAAATAGTGGAGAAACACCGCACTTATAAATTCAAACGGCAGCGTAAGATGACATTGACGAGTTCGTTGATTCCGATAAATTCGACACTAATGAAAGTTAACTAAGTTTCAACCTTCACTTAAATAAACTCGGCGAGAACATAAACGAGAGAAAGAAGAAAAGAAAAGAATTGACACCAAGAAGAGAAGGAGAAGTGATGAAGTAGCAGCTAACTTGGATTTTTAAGTACGACATGGGAAGTAATTAGATTTTAAATAGAGAAAAATAAAGAATTGCCATTACTTCAAAAATGCTACTATTACTGAAAATATATCAGCTGAGAATTTTCTTTTCACGCGTTTAAATTGGATATAATAAACGTTCTATGCCACTTGAACAAAAAAGTGTCTAATTGGTACATCATGTGCCTACTACATGTGTTAAGAAGGGAAGATGTCTAATTTAAGTGGCTAAATGAGAAATGGTGCCAACTTTAAATAGGCGTTTGGTCATAAGTTTTGAAAGTTTGTAGAATTAATTAAGCTTTTGGGAGATTTTGAAATCAAAATTTCAAAACCCAAATATAGCTTAAAACTTCTATTTGTGCCAAATCATGGCAATTTGGGACCTTTTAGCTATGAAAAAAAGAAGCTTTTAACATGCTAAAACTTGTCCAAAATTATGTCCAAACATATTTTCAACTTCACGTCGAACTTCACCCAAATAAACTTTTTCAAAAAGAAAATTGAAATTTATGTCTAATGGATCATAGCTGTCTCCGTATGTATTTATGCATTTATTTATTTTGATATGATTGTGATTTTTCCTTATTTTAATATTTTGAATCTCAGAAATTATCAAGCGGGGTATTTTGGGATTTTGAGACATCAAGGTGATGGAATGATAGTTAGACACGTAACTGTGCTCTTCTAGAGTCAGATGAAAACAGCTTTCTGTGTGTTTGGCGGAAATGTGAGCATGGAAAAAACAAGGAAAGCGATGTGAGTAAGAGAGAGAGATGGAAATTTTGTCAAATTGCAGCAAACCAAACATTGATATCCAACACAACAAAAAAGCACTAGCAGTTTCTCTTCTTGTATTTTCTTCTCCTTTATTTTCTTGGCTTCAATAATTTGTTTTACTTTAATGTCTCTCAATTTGGCTTTTTCTATTTTATTTTATTTTTCCCATAAAGTTGGACATTTTAAGTGGCGGAGAAGAAGAATTGCACAGGATATTTTAGCTCATGTGATAGGCCGAAATTCTATATCTATCCATTTATCTATCTATTATTATAAAAGTACGAATGTTAGAACACTATACGTTGAACGATAAAAATAATCTCAAAATATTAACGGACTTTTATACCCTTCACAAATATCCTTCAGAGTTGAATAATTTCTTAAAAAAATTATAGAATATGGGATAAAATAGTAACATCAATTGCCTAAAATATAGGAGTTTGAAACCAACTAATACAAGAAAATTTTAAAAACATAAAATTACGTGAATTTAAGTTATACTTACCTAAAATATAGGAGTTTGTTACTAACTAATAATAGAACGTCTTAAATGTTATTGGAAAAAAAAAGTATTTCTTAAGCCATAATATAACATAATATTCCTATGCCATCCTAACAATATCTAAAAGAGACAAAAAATTAGAGCAAGTTTAAAAGTGAAGAATACATAATTAGCAGCCTATATTTTTTTTTTTTTGCTTCAAAATCAAAAGGTAGTCTTTAATTATAATTCTATTTTCTATCGTTTAATACCAAAGTAATCTATAAATTTATGTAGGATTAAACAAGAATATGAATAAATTATTATGTTTAGGCCATTAGTTCCTTTTCCCCCAAAGAGGTATGGCTTCAAAATCAAGAGATAGTCTTAAATTATAATTTTATTTTCTACTGTTTATACCAAAATAGTCTACACACACACACACACACAAAAACCCTCCCCCCAACTAACTTCCAAACTCCCAATCATGTCAAATGTTTCAAATGTGGCAAAACAGGCCACATTTCCAGATACTGCAAACTGTCTAACAAAGTTAGAAATCTTGATCTAGATGAGTTTGTCCTTAATCAGATCGAACAACTTTTATTGGAAGACAGTGATACCTCTGATATTGCTGAAGACGAACAAGAACAACAATTTAACCAACTTGAAGATGATGATACCAAATCATCTTCATCCCAATCTAGTCAAGAAGAACCTACAATTAATGTTCTCTCCAAAGAGCAGGATCTTCTTCTTGAAATAATAAGTAATCTCCAAGACTCAGATCAAAAGAGGTATTATCTTGAACAATTCAAACAAGCTATAGATAAGCCCTCTACCTCTTCCTCTAGTGTCTTTTCAAATCATCCTCGAATTGCCAATACCTACAACATTACCGATATCCTCGGTAGATTCCCTTCCCAGAAACCTAAAGCAGTAACCACCCAGGATCTCCAAAACGAAATCGCATTTCTCAAAGAAGAAATCCGAGAAATTAAGGCTAAACAAGAACTAGATCGTCTTGTTCTACAACAACTCTCTACCAAAACGGGAGAGCCCAAACCAACCGAAGCAAAATCTGCTGAAAAGGAAGTTTTTGTCAACCACCTCTCCAGAATTTCCATAAGAAAATGGCACATGAGAGTCATCCTAATTATTAATAAATCCTTCACCCTAGATATTATTGCCCTATTTGATACCGGAGCAGATCTCAATTGCATACAAGAAGGACTTATTCCAACCAAATTCTTTGAAAAAACCAAAGAAGGTCTAAGGGATGCAAACGGAGATAAACTAGGAATTAAATTCAAACTATCCAATGTCGAAGTTACATCCTCAGTAGATAATTCTCCATTGTCAGTCTCGAATTCTTTTGTATTAGTAAAAGATATTAC
>ML267967.1:1752-34566 GCA_005239495.1 Nicotiana undulata
GACTTACTCCTTAGTAGGATTTGCTCAAACTCTTCACTAAAACTCTGAGCCAAAATGAACTTACAAAATAAACTCTTTTGTAATCCTAGGACTAACTCTAATCCTCTTTGTATCAACTAGCCTCTAGCTAATTTCTACAGATTTCAAGCTAACTCTAACTTGATCAATTTGTACCTATTACAGTTGCTTCTATGAAACCTGATAAGATACAATATTAAAACTCCTACTACAATCAACTAGACTCAATACATAAATAATGGAACTGTTTCTTCTAGTTGAACTGTAGCCTTTGTATCGCACAACAAATTCTGCTTGCAAAATCTCTGGAACTTTTGCTTCAGAACTTAATTCACTTTAGCACTTGTGCGTCACCTCTTTCAGCAGTAATACATTGATTATTTATAGAGTCCGTTTGTTGAGTCCATGATTCAATTCTGATCCAACTCTTCCTTGGTAAACGAGTTTGATTGTAACTCAACTTCCTTCCTCTATTTCTGTCCCAGCTGAAATCAACTTCTGTCTTCTCTATCAAATTGCAACCTTTTCGTACTAGGAGACATTCTCTTAGTTCTTTGATACTCAGTAATCACTGATATCTCCTAGACTTGTACTATTCGTGTTCCAACTGCTTCATTCAAATGTGTATGCTATGATGGACCTGGTTCAACTTGACACCTTTTGTCAATCTTCAAAACCCATTCAGTGACATGGGCCAATAGTCCCCATAGGTAAATGTAAACGATTGAATTGTCCTTATTTGCTGGGCTACGTACGCGCAAAGTGATGAGAGTCCGTGCGTAGCTACTAATCTGTTGTGTCGGGTAGAATTTAGGATTTCACAAGCATGTTTTTATGTGCCTTACCTGTATCTTTACATGTGTTCCTGGTTGCTTATTATCCCTGAAATTGACATGAGAATATTAGGAAGCGGTGTGTAAGTTTAAGTGCTTAGATCTCTTAATTCAAGGATAGCCCATGATAAATTCCTGAATTTCCTGACAAATTCTGTGTATGTCTACGAGCACCCGTGTTGTACATATGATTCGCGAGCGGGGTAGCCCTATATTTATGTCAACCGCGTCGCATGACCGATTCGCGAGCGGGGTAATGGATGCATCTATAGTTCGTGCTACTTGACCCTCGGCAGTGCACATTTATTTTCGCGTCGCTTCGGCCGTACGCTTCGGCATATTATGTGCTATGTATTTGACTGAGAGTCTTGTTATTATTAAATAAATTACCCCACATGTAAGGGGAACTCGATACTTTTGTGGTAATTATTGTTTGACTCATGAGAATAAATTACAGTTTTTATATAATTGATACTTCATGCCTTAGTGATTTTCATGACTACTTTTCTGTTTAGCCTTACTATCCATGTTATTGGTTATTGACCCTAGTAAGTATCACGTCTACCTCTCGTCACTACTTCTTCGAGTTTAGACAGGATACTCACTGGGTACATATTTGTTTATATGTACTCATGCTACACTTCTGTACTTAATTGTACAGGTTCTGAGGCTGTTGCACCTAGTCACTATTTCGGTGTCCGTCACTGAGAGATCCATCTAGATTAGACTACACGGTGAGCTGATCTTCCTGGCGTTCTTCAGCAGCACTGTGGAGTTTCCATTATTGTTGGATATTATGTCTACCCTTCCAGATAGTTGTACATCTATTTTGTTTATTTTGTATATTCCACTAGTCGCCTGTGGACTTGTGACACTAGGTCTTAGCACACGTAGTTGAATCACTAGTATTATGCTACTCTGTTTTATGCTGGCAAATGATTTTTGAGTTACTTTAAATCACTTTGCCACACTTCCTCACTTTCATTCAGGGACTGCTTAAATTAAAACTGGACAAGTATTTGAACATCTCATTAATTTAAGTAATTTCGTTAGCAAAGTAGTGTTGGCTTGCATGGATTTGGTGTTGGGCGCCATCACGACCTGAATAAGAATTTGGGTCGTGACACCAGAAGTGCTTTTCCTGTCCACTAGATAACCTGCATAATCAGCGTCAGCATAACCAACAAGACTAAAATTGTCACCTGAAGGATAGTACAAAACCAGGTTATGTGTGCCATTGAGATATCGTAGGATTCTTTTGGCTGCCTTTAGATTTTCACGACCCAAATTTCCAACCTTAGGTATCGTGATGACGCCTAACACCACACTTGCTAGGCAAGCCAATGTTAGAACTTATTAATTAGTTTCGATAAAAGTCTATTTAATTATAACATAAAAATTCAAATATAAACTTAATTTATTAATTCCAATGCATAAATTCACGAATAAAATCATAAATGAATAATTTAGCCGAGCCTCTAACTAAATAAATAACCATAAGACTACCCCAGGGTCTGGTGTCACAATTCACGAACTTCTAAGAATATCACAAATAATGGGCTGAAAGAAAGAATATAATTGTTTTGAAAGAAATAAAACAGTGTCTATGAAGTAATGAGAAGACTCCAGGAATCTACGGACGCCAGCAGATCTACCTCGTGTCTCCGAAGGATGAAATTGACTACTAAAATCTCCTAACGCTGGTCGGTACCTGGATCTGCACAAAAGAGTGCAGAGTGTAGTATCAGTACAACCGACCCCATGTACTGAGTAAGTGCCGAGCCTAACCTCGACGAAGTAGTGACGAGGCTACGACGGAGCAATCATACATAACCTGTAACAACATATATAATAAAGCAAGAAAGAAATTCCAAACTAAACGAAAAACAATAAACTATAACAAGAAATAAAATAACTCAAGTGCCTTTACCAGGTCTCAACTATCTCCAGATTCTCACATAAGTTTAAAATTTTCAAACTTCTCTTTAAAATAATCGTAAGTGCAAAATATGAAAATAATAGTAAAGTAAAACCATAAGTTCTCAAATCTGTAAGTTTCAAATCCTTGAGTTTCAAAAACCAGTAAAAGATAAATGTCCTCCCTTATCGCTCCTTGTTGCGGCGTGCAACCCGCTCCCACCTGTCCTCCTTTATTGCTCCTCCCTATATATTTATCACCCTTATTGCTCCTGTTGCGGTGTGCAACCCGATCCCAGCTGTCCTCCCTTATCACTCCTTGTTGCAGCGTGCATCCCGCTCCCACCAGGCAATCACATCTCTTTATTTATAAAAAGATTTTCATAATTTAAGTCAAAGCCTTTCACCATATTTATGCCTCAATAATTGTAAACAGAGGAAGTTTCACTTTAAATAACAGTAAGAGCAGAATATGAAATAATGACAATAAAATAATGAGTGTTCCAGCCTTTATTTTATAAACACTAATACATGAATATTCTCCCTTATTGCTCCTTGTTGCGGCGTGCAACCCAATCCCACATGTCCACCCTTATTGCTCCTCCCTATATATATATCTCCCTTATTGCTCCTGTTGCGGCGTGCAACCAGATCCCACTTGTCCACCCTTATTACTCCTTGTTGCGGCGTGCAACCCGCTTCCACCAGACATATCATACCAACTTATTTATGAAAACTTTCACAACTCAGGCCAAGCCTTTCACAACATTTTTGCTTCAACAATTGTAAACAAGAAACTGTACTTCTCATAAACTTCATCAATATTATATCAAATTAAAACCAACAGGAAACCAATGAAACAACTAACCCTTTCAAAAATAATTAAAACAAGACTTGACAACATATAACAAAACCAAGTAGTTGTAGAAACACCAATGAGCATAAAACAAATAAGCCATAAATCAAATAAATTGGAAACGGGGAAAGGATCATGTTTAACAGACAATTTGGTGATGCATAGATACTCGTCACCTCACCTATACACCACACACATGCAAATTCACATAGCAAATAAGTTGGGGATTCCTATTCCCTCAAGTCAAGGTTAAACCAAGCACTTACCTCAATTTCGCAAGCCACTCATTGTTCAATTATAGATTTTCTTTTTGAATTAATCTCCAATACACTCGAATCTAATCATAATTAACTTAATATCATTAATTAAGGCTAAATGAACTAACTTTATTGAAAATTATAATGTTTCCTAAGTTTTCTAAAAAAAAGTGAAAACCCGACCCCGGGCTCGCTTGGTATAAACTCGGGGTTTGGACCAAATTACGTTTACCCATTCACCCATGAACCCAAATACATAATTTGTTTCGAAATCCGACCTCAATTCGAGGTAAAGATTCGATTTTTACAAAATTCTCTAATTCTACCCAAACCATCAATTTTTACCATGAAAATTTATAGTTTTTGATTTAAAAGTGATGCAAAACAATGAGTAATTGAAAGGCTAAAGTTTAGAATTGATTATCTATGACTTGAGGATGATATTTGGTGAAGGGATTCGTTCCTATGGCCGTGGGGTTCGAAAATTTGAATAAGAAGAAGTTTTCTCGTTTTATATATATTTTTCTGCCAGCTATTCTGCCTTGTTTCTCGTGCCAAACGATAATGAAACTCGATTTTTATGTCTCCAATGGATTCCTTGTGAAATTATAGTTAAGTTTGGATTGAATAACTCCATTTGACCTTATAATGAAGGAGATATGTAGGTTTTAATATTTGCAAATAGTGCAGATTTTTAATACGCGGTCAGTGGTAATTTTGTAATTAACCTGAAAAATCCGGCAACCTTAGTAAAATGATCATAATATTCTCATACGATTTCCAAATTCGATGATTCTTTTTGCTACGGGTCCGTAATTACGATACGAATCTAATATGTCATTCAAAACAGAAATCAGAGTTCATTTTTTCAATATGATATCATTTATGCTTGAAGAAACGACGTCGAAGCATAAGAAAGAACGAGCGCAATACAACCCAAACCTATTTGAAACTACCCCGAGCCCTCGGGGCTCTAAACCAAACATGAACACAAGTCTAAAAGCATCATACAGACTTGATCGTGGGATCAAATCATGAAAATAACATGTAAAACTATGAATTAAACCTCAAAACTCCATTATTTTCCTCAAGAACACTTATAGTTCATAACTTTTCAATCGGATGTCCGAATCACGTCAAACAAAACTCCGTTTTTCACCAAATTTTACAGGCAAAGTCTAAACATCATAACAAATCTGTACCGGGCTCCGTAACCAAAATATGGGCCCGATACCAATGATTTCAAATATTAATTCTTTTCTTTATTTCATAAATATTTCAGCAAAACAATTTCATTCAAAAATTGATTTATAAGGCTTAGGACTTTGGAATTCGTTTCCGGGCATACGCCCGAGTCCCATATTTTACTGCGAACCACCCGGGATCGTCGGAACACAGATCCGGGTCCGTTTACTCAAAAGTTTGACCAAAGTCAACTATAATTAAATTTTAACTCTAGAAATTATTATTTCTCATATTTTAACATAAAAGCTTTCCGGTTTCACACCCGGACTGCTCACGCAAATTGAGGTATTTAAAATTAGTCTTTTTATGGCTAATAAGCCTAGAATTGGGTCTAAATTCATAAAATGACCCCCTGGGTCATCACAATCTATACCTCTAAAACAAACTTTTGTCCTCGAACGAACATAGAAAATTACCTGAAATGGCGAACAAGTGTGGATATTTACTCTGCATGTCCGACTCAGACTCCCAAGTAGCTGCCTCAACGGGCTGGCCTCTCCACTGCATTAGAACTGAAGGATAACTCTTAGACCTCAACTGACGAACCTACCAGATCCTTCTCATAAGTCAAGTCTTTGTCCAATTGGACAGAGCTGAAATATAGCACGTGGGACGGGTCACCATGATTTTTCCGGAGCATAGACACGTGGAATACCGGATGAACTGAGGATAAAGCTGGAGGCAACGCAAGTCTATAACCTACCTCCCCCACCTTATCAAGAATCTCAAACGACCCGATATACCTAGGGCTCAACTTACCATTCTTTCCAAACCTCATAACACCCTTCATGGGTGACACACGAAGCAATACTCTCTCTCCAACCATGAATGCCACATCACGAACCTTACGATCGGCATAACTCTTTTGCCTAGACTTGTCACGACCCAAATTTCTAACTCAGGTCGTGATGGCGCCCAACACCGGAGTCAGGCCAGCCAACCTTTGTTTACTAACAACATTACTTTATTTAATAGGATGTTCAAGTATAAGCCAAGTTTTAAGTTAAAAATCTTTAAAGGGGAGTGGGTAAATGAAGCAACTTAAATCAATGTAGCTGAGAAATAATGAGCCAACATATATAGTTTAACCAAAATACCACCAAGTCTACTATAATGCCATAACCTAGTGTCACAAGTCTACAGGCAACTAGTAGAATATACAAAACTAGACATGACAAATGTACTACTGTCTGGAGGGAATAAACAGAAATATCAAAAATAGTAGAAAACTCCACAGTGCTGCTGAGGATCGCCAAGAGGAGCAGCTCACAGTGAAGTCAGGTCCAGATAGCACTCTCAAGATCGCGCTCAGGTCTGATAACTAGATGCACCTGCCTCAGAACCTGTACAATTAAGTACAGAAGCGTAGCATGAGTATATATACACGAATATGTACCCTGTGAGTATCCCGTCTAAACTCGAAGAAGTAGTGACGAGAGGTAGACGTAATACTCACTAGGGTCGTTAACAATAATATAATTAAATAAATCAAGACAGGATTAGCAGTCATGGAAATCAAGAAGTCATGGAGCATCAAGTATACACATTGCAATCTACCCTCAAGTGTCAGATAACAAGTACAACAAAAATCCCAAATTCCCTTCTTCATGGAGCAATTATTCCATAATAACAATAAGACTCTTAGTCAAATACATAGCACATAGTATGCCGACGCGTACGACCGAAGCGACGCGAAAATAAATGTGCACTGCCGAGGGTCGAACGACCCGAACCATGTATGCATCTATTACCCTGCTCGCGAATCAATCATGCGACGCAATTGACATAATTATAAGGCTACCCCGCTCACGAATCATACATGCGACGCGGGTGCTCATATACATACAGAGAATTATCAGGATATTCAGGAGTTCAATAGACAATATATTTGGAAAACAAGAATTTGCGACAACAGTAAACTTGAATGTAACTCCCTAATATTCTCATGATAGTTCAAGGAAAATAAACAACTCAAGATACAGATAAGAGTATATGCAAGGCACAGATAGCATGCTTGTGAGTCCTAAAATCTACCCGACATAACATAGTAGTAGCTACGCACGGACTCTCGTCACTTCGTGCGTGCGTAGCCACAACAAATAGGGACGTTGCAATCATTTATAAATACCTATGGGGATAATTCCCTCTTACAAGGTTGGAAAAGAGACTCACCTCGTGTCGAACCTACTTCTCGGACCAAGAACGCGCCCGAAACTCCAAACTCTACACCCAAGGACTCGAAACTAGCCAAATATTATACAAATATATCAATTCATGCTCAAGGTATGGAAATTCTCCTACTTATTTAGTAAATTCATCATTCTTGAAGAAATCCCAAAATTCACCCCCGGGCCCACATGCTCGGATTCCAGAAATATCTGAAGAAAACACTCACCCATAACCAAAGGATCATTAATATATGATTTTTGTATGGTTTCATGGTAATTAAGTGGTGGAATTCTCTAAAATGCATCAACCATAGGTTTCCACTCTAACCCTTTGATTTACACTAATTGGGTGTTAATCTACCTAAGATTTGATGTAGAAACCAACATTTAAATGGAAATTACTTACCTCTTAGTAACTAGGTCGTTTGTCTCTCTCTCAAGCTCCCAAAATCGCCAATGGTGGAATAAATGGATGAAAAATGGTTAAGTCCCGTGTTTAAAAGAGTTCACTGCCTTCAGTGATCCCGCGCCTGCAGCTCGAGGACCGCACCTGGGAGCCATGACTCGCACTTGCGGAAGTGGCCAAGATGGCCTGGGATCGCACCTGCAGAGGGAGTCTCGCTTCTGCGGACTCTTGTCCGCAGCTGTGATGATGGCCAATCTCAACTGGGGCCGCACCTGCGAGGCTTGGATCGTAGGAGCAGTCCGGCACCTGCGACCTGGGCAACCGCACCTGCAGCCACACCAGATCTGGTGCAGCAGCAGCAGAAGCTGCTGGTTTTTAGCCTCGTTTGGTGTCCGGGAGACACCTGGGCCCACCCGATCCCTCGCCAGAATATACCAACAAGTCCCAAATCATATTACGGACTCGCTCGAGCCTTCGAAACACCCAACACAACGCTAAAACTCAAAATCACACCTCAAAACCCCTAGAATCAAACTTAAGATCTTTAAGTTCTTGAATTCGGTTTCAATGCTCCGAATCGAACTATACTACTCGGAATGACACCAAATTTTGCAAGCAAGTCATAAATGACATAATGAAACTATTTCTAGTTTCAGAATTCCATTCGGACCTCGATAACACGAAAACACCTTCCAAACCAAATTATGAACTTAAGGAAACTCTATTTTCGCTATATGGCGTCGAAACGCTCCCGGGTCATCCAAAACCCATTCTAGACAAACGCACAAGTTCGAAATCATCATACGAAGCTATTGGAACCATCGAAACTCAATTACGAGGTCGTTTACTCAAAATGTTGACCGAAGTCAAACTTGGCCTTAAAAGCCAACCTTAAGGAACCAAGTGTTCCTATATCACTCTAAACACTTCTGAATCCTGAACCACCCGTCCCCGAAGGTCGTAAATCAGTATAAGTCACTACGGGAAGTCTTATTTAGGGGAACGGGGTCCGATTACGCAAAACGACCGGTTGGGTCGTTACATTCTCCACCTCTTAAACAAACGTTCGTCCTCGAACGGGTCTAGAATCATACCTGAAGTGCTGAATAAGTGTGGATATCTATTCCACATGTCCTCCTCGGACTCCCAAGTCGCCTCCTCGACTGGTTGTCCCATCCACTAGACCTTCACAGCAGAAACTCTCTTGGATCTCAACTGGCAGTCCTGCTTGTGAATAATATCAACTGGCTCCTCCTCGTAGCCCAATCTCTCATCCAACTAAATAGTGCTGAAATCAACCACGTGAGAGAAGTCAGCGTGATATCTCCGTAGCATGGATACGTAAAAGACCGGATGGACACCTGATAAGCTGGGAGGTAAGGCAATCTCATAAACAATCTCTGCAACTCGCCTCAATACCTCGAAAGGACCTATGAACCTCGGGCTCAACTTTCCCTTCTTCCCGAATCTCATAATGCCCTTCATCGGCGAAAACTTCAGCATAACCTTATCTCCCTCCATAAATGATACATCACGTGCCTTCTGATCCGCGTAACTCTTCTGTCTGGACTGTGCTATGCGGAGCCTCTCCTGAATCAACTTCACTTTCTCCAAGGCATATCTCACCAGGTCCGTGCCATATAACTTAGCCTCGCAAGGCTCAAACCACCCGATAGGAGAACGACATCGCCGAACATATAAAGCCTCAAATGGAGCTATCTCAATGCTGGACTGGTAACTATTATTGTAAGCAAACTCGGCCAAAGGCAAGAACTGGTCCCACTAACCTCCAAAGTCAATCACACATGCCCTGAGCATGTCCTCTAATATCTGATATGTACGCTCCGACTAACCATCAGTATGTGGATGAAATGCTGTGCTGAGATCTATCTGAGTGCCCATCTCTCTGTGCAGTTCTCTCTAGAAGTGCGAGGTGAACTGAGGACCTCGATCTGATATAATGGACACCGGCACACCGTGCAACCGGACTATCTCCCGAATGTAAATCTGGGCTAGCCTTTCAGAAGTATAGGTAGTAGCCACGGGAATGAAATGCGCCGATTTGGTTAATCTATCCACAATGACCCAAACCGCGTCAACCTTCCGCAAGGTCCGAGGTAACCCAACTACGAAGTCCATAGTGATGCGCTCCCACTTCCACTCAGGAATGGGCATCTACTGAAGTAGGCCTCCTGGCCTCTGGTGCTCATAGTTAACCTGCTGGTAATTAAGACACCTAGCCACATACTCCACAATGTCTTTCTTCATCCGCCTCCACCAATAATGCTGCTTCAAATCACGATACATCTTCGTAGCACCAGGATGATCAGAATACCGAGAACTGTGTGCCTCCTCTAGAATCCTCTCCCTCAGGCCATCAACATTAAGAACACATAAACGACCATGATGTCTCAGAACACCATCCTCGCCCATAGTAACCTCCTTGGCACCACCCTGAACCACTGTCTCCCGTAACTCTACCAAACGTGGATCATCATACTGCCGAGCCTTAATCTCCACCAATAACGAAGACTGAGCAACCACCTGTGCAAGAACTCGACGAGGCTCTGAAAGGTCTAATCTCACCAGGAGGTTAGCCAAAGACTGAATGTCTAAGGCTAGAGGTCTCTCCTCAGCTGCAATATAAGCCTAACTACCCATGCTCTCCGCCTTCCTACTCAAAGCATTTTCTACCACATTCCCCTTGCCCGGGTGGTAAAGAATGGTGATGTCATAATCCTTCAGCAACTCAATCCACCTGCGCTGCCTCAAATTAAGATCCCTCCGCTTCAACAAGTGTTGTAGGCTGTGGTGGTCTGTATAAACCTCACAAGACACCCCATACAAGTAATGCCTCCAAATCTTAAGAGCATGAACAATCGCCGCCAACTCCAAATCGTGCACAGGATAATTCTTCTCATAAACCTTCAGCTAGCGCGAAGCATAAGCAATAACTCTCCCTTCCTTCATCAACACACACCCCAAGCCAACGTGTGAAGCGTCACAATACACTGTATTCATCCCAAAACTGGAAGGCAATACCAGAACTGGTGCAGAGGTCAATGCTGTCTTGAGCTTTTGTATGCTCGCCTCACACTCATCGGACCACCAAAACGGAGCATTATTCTGAGTCAATCTTGTCAATGGGGCTTCAATGGATGAAAAGCCCTCCACGAAACGCCGATAGTATCCTGCTAAACCTAAGAAACTCCTGATCTCTGTGGCTGAAGTAGGACGTGGCCAACTCTGAACTGCCTCAATCTTCTTAGGATCAACCTTGATACCTTCTCTGGATACTACATGTCCTAAGAATGCCACGGAATCCAACCAAAACTCACACTTGGAGAACTTAGCATATAGCTTCTGTCCTCGCAAAGTCTGGAGCATAACTCTCAAATGCTGCTCGTGCTCTCCCAGGCTACGTGAGTAAATCAAAATGTCATCAATGAAGACGATGACAAAGGAATCAATATACGGCCTGAACACCCTGTTCATCAAGTCCATAAATGTTGCCGGGGCATTAGTCAAGCCAAAATACATCACCAAGAACTCATAGTGGCCATATCTCGTACGAAAAGCAGTCTTCGGAACATCTGAGGCCTGAATCTTTAACTGATGATAGCCCGATCTCAAGTCAATTTAGAAAACACCCTGGCACCCTACAACTGGTCAAACAAATCATCAATGCGTGGCAATGGATACTTGTTATTAATGGTAACCTTGTTCAACTGGCGGTAATCAATACACATCCGCATAGAGCCATCCTTCTTCTTCACAAATAGAATTGGAGCACCCCACGGCGATACACTCGGTCTGATAAACCCTTAGCCAACAACTCCTCAAGATGCTCCTTTAACTCCTTCAACTCCTTAGGAGCCATACGGTACGGGAGAATGGAAATAGGCTGAGTGCCTGGAGCTACATCAATGCATAAATCAATATCACGATCCGGAGGCATGCCCGGAAGGTCTGAAGGGAATACATCAGCAAACTCTCGAATAACTGGCACTGAATCAATCGTCGGGGACTCGGCGGTGGTGTCCCGCACATAAGCAAGATACACCAAACAACCCTTCTCGACCATGCATCGAGCCTTCAGGAAGGAAATAACTCTACTGGCTGCACTAATTGAGGAACCTCTCCACTCCAGCTTAGGCAACTCAGGTATGGCTAAATTAACCGTCTTGGCATGACAATCTAAGATGGCATGATAAGGAGATATCCAATCCATTCCCAAGATAATCTCAAAGTCAACCATATCGAGCAATAGGAGGTCTGCTCTAGTCTTGAACCCACAGAATGTGACTACACATGACCGATGGACCCAGTCTACCACCACAGACTCACCCATGGGAGTGGACACATGAATAGGAGTACCAAAACACTCACGAGGAACATCCAGAAAACAAGCAAATAACGCTGACACATATGAATAAGTAGATCCTGGGTCAAATAGCATTGATGCCTCTCTACCACATACTGAAATAGTACATGTGATCACGGCGTGTGAGGCCACTACATCTGCTCGGGCCGGGATAACATAGAATCTGGATGGAGTACTTGAAGACTGACCTTCGATGGACTGAATAGGAGCTAGCTGAGCTCCCCCTTCCTGGCCTCCACCTCTGGGACGACCTCTACCAGCCTGTCCTCCCCCTCTAGGTGGACGGGGTGCCGGTGCTGAGAATGTAGGCTGATAACTCGACTGAACAACCTTGCCCTGAAGCTTGGGACAAGTCCTCCTCATATGGCCTGAATCTCCACACTCATAACATCTCACTGGTGGCATGGCCTGCTGCCCTGACGAAGAACCCTGAATAGCTAGGGGACGATGCGAACTCTCTAGCATGGCACTGAAGTAAGGACTAGGAGACCCCTGATGACCTGAATACCCACCGGAGGAACCCTGAATGGCTAGTGGGTGGTAAGAACTCTCCGGTATGGCGTTGAAATATGGTCTCACTGGAGCACCACGGGGAGGTGGTGGAGGAGCTGAATATGAGGCCTGCTAGACTGGCCTCTACCGAACTGACCTCTACCCCTGGCTGGGGCACCTCTGAAATCTCTAGAAAATCTAGCTCTCTTGTCCTGCTGACCCTACTCTCTGTTCCTCGATCGGTAACCCTCAATCCAGTGAGCTATCTCGACCACAAGCTGATAAGTACCCATCTCCACCTCTCGGACCATGTTGGACCTAATACCTGAGTGTAGCCCAGCTACAAACCTCTGCACTCTCTCAGCATCAGTAGGAAGAATCATAAGGGCATGACGGGACAACTCTGAAATCCTGGCCTCGTAATCTGTCACTGTCATCTGCCCCTGCTCCAGCTGCTCAAACTGATACCGCAGCTCTTCCCTCTCGGAGGGTGGAATATACCTGTCCAGGAACAGTTGAGTGAACTTCTCCCATGTGATATGAGGATAACCTGCTGGCCTACCAAGAATGAATGACGGCCACCATCTGCGGGCCCTGCCCTCTAACTGAAAAGTAGTGAAATCAATTCCATGGGACTCCAAAATCCTCATGTTGTGCAGTCTGTCCCTGCACCTATCAATGAAGTCCTGGGCATCCTCGCCCCTCTCACCTCCGAAGACAGGAGGGTGCAATCGAGTCCATCTATCAAGTAGCTTTTGCGGATCACCGTCTGCGGCTGGTCTGAGATCTGGTGTTGCTGCTACCGACCGTGCTCCACCCACGAGCAATGTACCCGGTGTCTGATATACCGCTGTTGCATGTCCTGCATCCTGAGAAGTATGGGTCTGAACTCTCCCTCCCGCCTGAGATGTGGCAGGATCCGCTGGAAATAAACCAGCCTGGGTCATAGTGTCCATGAACCGCATCATACGGCCCATGACCTCCTGGAAGCCCGGTGCTGTCATGAAATCCATCGGAGATGGATCTGCTGGGGGCACCTCACCCTGCTCCTCAGTGATAGGATCCTCTGCCGGATCAGCTGGGGGTGCTAGTGGGACAACTCTGGGACATCCTCGCCCCTACCTCGGGCAGGTTCCCTCCCCCGGCCTCTGCCACGGCCTCGGACGGCGAGGATAGTGGCATCTCCTGGGTCAGGAATCTCAGCAACACGAGTCCTCACCATCTGTGAGAGAATAAAAGAATGAGATTTAGTAAACCATCGACTGCACGATATAATATGAATAAAGAGAGGTTTCCTAACACTCTATAGCCTCCCGAAGATAAATACAGACGTCTCCGTATCGATCCACAAGACTCTATTAGGTTTGCCTGTGACTTGTGAGACCTACGTGAACCTAGAGCTCTGATACCATGTTGTCACGACCCAAATTTCTAACTCAGGTCGTGATGGCGCCCAACACTGAAGTCAGGCCAGCCAACCTTTGTTTACTAACAACGTTACTTTATTTAATAAGATGTTCAAGTATAAGCCATGTTTTAAGTAAAAAATCTTTAAAGGGGAGCGGGTAAATGAAGCAACTTAAATCAATGTAGCTCAGAAATAATGAGCCAACATATATAGTTTAACCAAAAATACCACCAAGTCTACTATAATACCAGAACCTAGTGTCACAAGTCTACAGGCGACTAGTAGAATATACAAAACTAGACATGACAAATGTACTACTGTCTGGAGGGAATAGACAGATATATCCAAAATAGTAGAAAACTCCAAAGTGCTGCTGAGGATCGCCAAGAGGAGCAGCTCATCGTGAAGTCGGGTCCAGATACCACTCTCAAGATCGCGCTCCGGTCTGATAACCAGATGCACCTGCCTCAGAACCTGTACAATTAAGTACAAAAGCGTAGCATGAGTACATATAAACGAATATGTACCCAGTGAGTATCCCGTCTAAACTCGAAGAAATAGTGACGAGAGGTAGACATAATACTCACTAGGGTCATTAACAATAATATAATTAAATAAATCTAGACAGGATTAGCAGTCATGGAAATCAGAAAGTCATGGAGCATCAAGTATACACATTGCAATCTACCCTAAAGTGTCAGATAACAAGTATAATAAAAATCCCAAATTCCCTTCTTCATGGAGAAATTATTCCATAATAACAATAAGACTCTTAGTCAAATACATAGCACATAGTATGCCGACGCGTACGACCGAAGCGACGCGAAAATAAATTTGCACTGCTGAGGGTCGAACGGCTCGAACCATCTATGCATCTATTACCCCGCTCGCGAATCGATCATGCGACGCAATTGACATAATTATAAGGCTACCCCCGCTCACAAATCATACATGCGATGCGGGTGCTCATATACATACACAGAATTATCAGGATATTCAGGAGTTCAACATACAATATACATGGAAAACAAGAATTTGCGACAAAAGTAAACTTGAATGTAACTCCCTAATATTCTCATGATAGTTCAAGGAAAATAAACAACTCAAGATACAGATAAGAGTATATTCAAGGCACAAATAGCATGCTTGTGAGTCCTAAAATCTACCCGACATAACATAGTAGTAGCTACGCACAGACTCTCGTCACTTCGTGCGTGCGTAGCCCCAACAAATAGGGACGTTGCAATCATTTATAAATACCTATGGGGATAATTCCCTCTTACACGGTTGGAAAGGAGACTCACTTCGTGTCGAACCTACTTCTCAGACCAAGAACGCGCCCGAAACTCCAAACTCTACACCCGAGGACTCGAAACTAGCTAAATATTATACAAATATATCAATTCATGCTTAAGGTATGGAAATTCTCCTACTTATTTAGTAAATTCATCATTCTTGAAGAAATCCCAAAATTCATCCCCAGGCCCACATGCTCGGATTCCGGAAATTTTCGAAGAAAACACTCACCCATAACCTAAGGATCATTAATATATGATTTTGTATGGTTTCATGGTAATTAAGTGGTGGAATTCTCTAAAATGCATAAACCCTAGGTTTCCACTATAACCCTTTGATTTACACTAATTGGGTGTTAATCTACCTAAGATTTGATGTAGAAACCAACATTTAAATGGAAATTACTTACCTCTTAGTAGCTAGGTCGTTTGGCTCTCTCTCAAGCTCCCCAAATCGCCAATGGTGGAAGAAATGGATAAAATATAGTTAAGTCCCGTGTTTAAAAGAGCTCACTGACTTCAGTGATCCCGCGCATGCGGCTCGAGGACCACACCTGCAGTCTCGCACCTGCGAGCCATGGCTCGCACCTGCTGAAGTGGCCTTGATGGCCTGGGATCGCACCTGCGGAGGGAGTCTCGCACTTGCGGTGCCACTCCTGCGGACTCTTGTCCGCACCTGCGATGATGGCCAATCTCAACTGGGGCCTCACCTGCAAGGCTTGGACCGTAAGAGTGATCCCGCACCTACGACTTGGGCAACCGCACTTGAGGTCACACAAGATCTGGTGCACAAGTAGATGAAGCTGCTGGTTTTTAGCCTGGTTTGGTGTCTGAGAGGCACCTGGGCCCACCCGAGCCCTCGTCCAAATATACCAACAAGTCCCAAATCATATTACGGACTCGCTCGAGCCTTCAGAACACCCAACACAATGCTAAAACGCAAAATCACACCTCAAAACCCCTAGAATCAAACTTAAGATCTTTAAGTTCTTGAATTCGGTTTCAATGCTCCGAACCAACCTATACTACTCAGAATGACACCAAATTTTGCAAGCAAGTCATAAATGACATAACAAAACTATTTTCGATCTCAGAATTCTGTTCGGACCGCGATAACACGACAACACCTTCCAAACCAAATTATGAACTTAAAGAAACTCTATTTTCGCTATATGGCGTCGAAACGCTCCCGAGTCATCCAAAACCCATTCCGGACATACGCACAACTACAAAATCATCATACAAAGCTACTGGAACCATCGAAACTCGATTCCGAGGTCGTTTACTCAAAATGTTGACTGAAGTCAAACTTGGCCTTAAAATCCAACCTTAAGGAACCAAGTGTTCCTATATCACTCTAAACACTTCCGAATCCCGAACCACCCACTGTAAGCCGCTACGGGAAGTCTTATTTAGGGGAACGGGGTCCGATTACGCAAAACGACCGGTCGGGTCGTTACAAGACTGAGCTGTACGAAGTCTCTCCTGAATAATCTTGACCTTATCCAAGGCCTCCCGAATTAAGTCTGTACCTAATAACCGAGCCACTCCCCGGCTCAAACCATCCAATTGGCGATATGCACCATCTACCATATAATGCCTCATAAGGAGCCATCTGAATGCTCGACTGATAACTATTATTTATAGGCAATCTCCGCTAACGGCAAGAACTGATCCCAAGAACCTCCAAAGTCAATAACACAAGCGCGAATCATATCCTCCAATATCTGAATGGTACGCTCGGACCACCCGTCAGTCTGAGGGTGAAATATTATACTCAACTCTACTTGGGTACCCAACTCACGTTGAACTGCCCTCGAAAAGTGCGAAGTAAACTGCGTACCTCAATCTGAAATGATAGACACGAGCACACCGTGAAGGCGAACAATCTCCCGAATATATATAACTCAGCCAACCGCTCCGAAGATTAAGTACTTGCCACGGGATTGAAATGTGCTGATTTGGTCAGCCTATCCAAAATAACCCAAACTGCGTCAAATTTCCTCTGAGTGATACGCTTCCACTTCTACTCAGGAATCTCTATTTGCTTGAGCAAACCACCGGGTCTCTGATGCTCATATTTTACCTGCTGACAATTTAAGCAATGAGCCATATACGCAACAATGTCCTTCTTCATCCTTTTCCACCAATAATGCTGCCCAAGTCTTGGTACATTTTGGCTGCGCCTAGGTGAATCGAATACTTAGAACTGTGAGCCTCCTCAAGGATCAACCCACGAAGGCCATCAACATTAGGTACACATATACGACCCTGCATCCTCAAAACACCGTCATCTCCAACTGTAACATGCTTGGCACCACCGTGCCGAACTATATCCCTAAGGATCATCAAATGAGGGTCATCATTCTGCCGATCTCTGATACACTCAATTAAAAAAGACCGAGCGACTGTACAGGCTAGAACACTTGTGGGCAAAATATCCAACCTCACGAACTGATTAGCCAAAGTGTGAATGTCTGAAGCTAACAGTCTCTCACCGACTGGAATATATGCAAGGCTGATCATACTCAGTGATTTTCTACTCAATGCATCGGCCACCATATTGGCCTTCCCTAGATGATATAATATAGTGACATCATAATCTTTCAGTAACTCTAACCATCTCCGCTGCCTCCAATTTAGATCCTTTTGCTTGAACAAGTGCTGGAGGCTGCGATGGTCTGTGAAAACCTCACACGACACGCCATAAAGACAGTGCCTCCAAATTCTCAATGCATGAACAATGGATGCCAACTCTAAGTCATGGACAGGATAATTCTTCTCATGAACCTTCAACAACCGAGACACATATGCAATCACCCTGCCATCTTGCATCAATACTGCTCCAAGTCTGGCTCGGTAAACATCACAATACACCATGAAAGGAACCTGATGGTAAGACCAACACCGGTGCTGAAGTCAAGGATGTCTTGATCTTTTGAAAGCTCGCCTCACACTCGTCTGACCATTTGAATGGGGCACCTTTCTGAGTCAATTTAGTCATAGGGCCTGATATAGATGAAAACCCTCCAAAAAACGACGGTAGTAACCTGCCAAACCCAAGAAACTCCTGATTTCCATGGTTGTAGTGGGTCTAGGCCAGTTCTTGACTGCCTCTATTTTCTTAATAGTTGTTCATAGTCAATCACAGAATTATCAAATAGCTTCACGTTGACAATAATCTCCTTTAAAACCTTCACAATACTGATAAAAAGATACGATGCTTGAAGACCTCGTAATTATATACCCGAATTAACCTGTCTCATTGTTAACGCCACATGGGCGGGCTCCTACTTTGTAGGTTAAAGCTCAATAATTTATAGCACGAATTTGGCAAATTATGCACAAATAGGTAATTAATTTATTATTATTATTGTTATCATTATTTTATACAATTTTTTTTGAATAAACCTAACATGCATGATTCCCTACTAGTACTATAATACAAATTTTAATTTCACAAGGGAGAATTTAAACACAAGAATTTTCATCACAAGGATCTCGTCCTTACATAACATCCACCGCGGCCCGCAACTCGATCTAAACATATCAAATCATATTAAAATACGAGAATGTTGCCCTCAATTCTGAATCAGAAGTAATATGCATATCATGTCACTCAAAACCTTCCCTTTTTTTCCTTTAAATATTTTCCGTTAAAAAAAATTACAACACGTAATGATAGACATAGCTATGTCCATAGAATTTCTCAATACTAGTGTTCACATAAGTAGATTTCAGAGTTACGAAGTTCACCCATGAGTGGAGCATATTAGAAGAATTTTATTAGATACGCATAACCGTATCAAGTTAAGAAAATTATCACTTTATAATAACTAGAGATTGTTCTTGTAATGACACCATTTGATGTAACGACCTCAGCCATACCATAAAAAATATATCAACAGGCTGGGTCTCCACCTCTAGGAATCTGACCTCCACCTTAGACATTCTGACCCCTTTTTCCCTAGTTGGTCATGTAAGTTGAGTTGTTACTGCAATGGGGCACGTAGCCTGAGTGTTCTGAGGAAATATGACTCTCCCAAGTCTAGGACAATTTCTACCATTAGTCGAAATGAAGCATCAACCTGCCCTGAGTCGTACAAAATTTTACAATCATATTTGAGTCCTTTAATCAGTATAAGGACTCGTCCTCTAGCTATATGAACCAAAGTAGGAGTATGATAGGCTAACTTATCAAAACTGATGGCATATTCTGACATTGTCATGGTGACCTGACACAATCGTTCAAACCCTAAGCGCCACGCAAAAATGGAAGGTTCGAGAAACAAACTCTTTCAAAAGCATTATGAGAACTGAGTCAAATAGTTGATGTTACACTGGCTGGTCGTCCTCTTCGTAGGCTTGCCTCAACCATCGACGACCAATTTCTCCTTTACCATGTTGAATTAACACCGCTGAGCTACCCCACTTATTCATGTACCTTCGTTATTCCTTGGGGTAACTCTTATCCTTATTGATTCACAATGACCCCAAAGGTAGAGCTCTATATAAATAAACTTTGGCACGAACCATATAGTCTAGAAGCTTGTCAACCACTGTACTCCCTCTGGAGCACCGCAAAATCCGCAACCGTGACTTCCACGCTGAGAAAACCTTCTGTAGATTTAAAGTTGGTTATATAACTCCTTTGAAACTGAGGTATAGGGTTATTAAGGAGGAAGACATACCACAACTCTTGCAAAATCTCAGGACTTATACATTCCAGGCCAAAACTGATATAGCACATGACCCCGCAATCTATTCCTTGACGGTGGACTTTTCCACTTGGCACGAAGTCATAGTCACAATGCCTGATGATCTAAAATGTTAAACCTCACGGCTCATATAAATCGACCCCGTTGCTTTCAACTATTCTCTTGTTATGCAATACTGAAGTAGCTATAAATCCTTCTGGGATATGGGCTAGTCCAACATATACCGACTGATCTAGAACCTCCGCGTCTAGATCCATTTGAGACTGTATAATAGGTGTTGATATTCGAGCTTTAGACTAAGCTCCGCTTCTGTCTCTTCCCCTAATCGTAGCTGTCATTAGGGCTTCACCTCTTATCCGGTTGTAGACGCTTTGCGTGTTGTCGAGATTTGTGAGAGGACAAGAATAGACAAGTTCAATCATCAATGGTATTATAAATTCGCACAATAGAGTAGAATAGAAGTGAAATTATTCCTAACTTCATAGCCTCTGAGCGATAAGTACAGACGTCTCCGTACCGGTCCTTCAGACTCTACCAAGTTTGTTCGTGAATTGTGAGACCTAAGCAGCCTAGTGCTCTGATACCAACTTGTCACGACCCAAATTCCCAACCTTAGGTATCGTGATGGCGCCTAACACCACACTTGCTAGGCAAGCCAATGTTAGAACTTATTTAATTAATTTCGATAAAAGTCTATTTAATTATAACAGAACAATTCAAATATAAACTAAATGTATTAATTCCAATGCATAAATTCACGAATAAAATCATAAATGAATAATTTTGCCGAGCCTCTAACTAAATAAATAACCATAAGACTACCCCAGGGTTAGGTGTCACAATTCACGAACTTTTAAGAATACTACAAATAATGGGCTGAAAGAAAGAATATAACTGTTTTGAAAGAAATAAAATGGTGTCTATAAAGTAATGAGACGACTCCATGAATCTGTGGACGCCAGCAGATCTAACTCGTGTCTCCGAAGGATGAAATTGGCTACTAAAATCTCCTAATGATGGCCGGTACCTGGATCTGCACAAAAGAGTGCAGAGTGTAGTATCAGTACAACCGACCCCATGTACTTAGTAAGTGCCGAGCCTAACCTCGACGAAGTAGTGACGAGGCTACGGCGGGGCAATCATACATAACCTGTAACAACATATATAATAAAGCAAGAAAGAAATTCTAAACTAAACGAAAAACAATAAACTATAACAATAAATAAAATAACGCAACTGCCTTTACCAGGTCTCAGCTATCTCCAGATTCTCACATAAGTTTCAAATTTGTCAAACTTCTCTTTAAAATAATCGTAAGTGCAAAATATGAAAAAAATAGTAAAGTAAAACCATAAGTTCTCAAATCATTAAGTTTCAAATCCTTGAGTTCCAAAAATCAGTAAAACATAAGTGTCCTCCCTTATCGCTCCTTGTTGCGGCGTGCAACCCGCTTTCACATGTCCTCCCTTATTGCTCCTCCATATATATATATATATATATATCACCCTTATTTCTCCTATAGCAGCGTGCAACCTGATCCCACCTGTCCTCCCTTATCACTCCTTGTTGCGGCGTGCAACCCGCTCCCACCAGACAATCACATCTCTTTATTTATAAAAATATTTTCATAATTTAAGTCAAAGCCTTTCACCATATTTATCTCAATAATTGTAAACAGAGCAAGTTTCACTTTAAATAACAGTAAGAGCAGAATATGAAATTGACAATAAAACAATGAGTGTTCCATCCTTTATATTATAAACAGTAATACATGAATATTCTCCCTTATTGCTCCTTGTTGCGGCGTGAAACCCGATCCCACCTGTCCACCCTTATTGCTCCTCCCTATATATATATATATATATATATATATATATATATCTCCCTTATTGCTCCTGTTGCGGCGTGTAACCCGATCCCACTTGTCCATCCTTATTACTCCTTGTTGTGGCGTGCAACCCGCTCCCACTAGACATATCATACCAGTTTATTTATGAAAACTTTCACAACTCAGGCCAACCCTTTCACAACATTATTTCTTCAACAATTGTAAACAAGAAACTGTACTTCTCATAAACTTCATCAATATTATCTCAAAATGAAACCAACAGGAATATATATATATATATATATATATATATATATATATCGTAAAAAAATGTTAACTCGCTCAATCTTTATGTACCACAATGAAACCAATGAAACAACTAACCCTTTCAAAAATAATTAAAACAAGACTTAACAACAAATTAACAAAACCAACTAGTTGTAGAAACACCAATGATCATAAAACAAATAAGCCATAAATCAAATAAATTGGAAACGGGGAAGGGATCATGTTTAACAGACAATTTGGTGGTGCATAGATACTCGTCACCTCACCTATACACCACACACATGCAAATTCACATAGCAAATAAGTTGGGGATTCCTATTGTCACGACCCAAACCCGAACTCAGGTCGTGATGGCGCCCGACACCGGGGTCAAGCAAGCCAACACCTGTGTTACTAGCGAGATCACCTTGTTTGATCAAATGTTCCAAAACTTGCCAAATTTTAAGGTTAAATTTGTAGGGTGAAAACGTATAATTTAACCAACTTAAATCAACATAACCAAAAGGACCGTAAATAAACATATATAGTGCATAAATATAGTGTCTACTACGTGTGCCAGGACCTAGTGTCACAAGTCTACGGGCGGACTAGTAGAATATACAAAACAAGATAGGAAAATGGTACTACTGTCTGAAGGAAATAGACAGAAATAGCAAAAGACAACTCCAATGTGCTGCTGAGAAACGCCAAGGGGAACAACTCACCGTGAAGTCGGGTACAAATGTGCTCTCAAGATCGCGCTCCGGTTTGATAACCAGATGTACCTGCCTCAGAACATGTACAATTAAGTACAGAAGCATAGCATGAGTACATATAAACGAATATGTACCCAGTAAGTATCCCGTCTAATCTCGAAGAAGTAGTGATGAGAAGTAGACGTGATACTTACTAGGGTCATAATGAAATAACATAATTAAATAAGGCTAGGCAGGGATAGCAGTCATAGAAATCTCAAAGACATGATATATATCAACTATAAATTTATAATTTACCTATGCATGTCAAATCACACTAGCATCTAATATACTAACTTTTCCTTTTCACATGAAGCGATTTATATAATAACAACAAGACTCTCAGTCAAATATACAACACATAGTAGGCTGGAGCGTACGGCCGAAACGTCATGAAAGTAAATGTGCACTGTCGAGGGTCGAACGGCTCGTACCATAGATGCATCTATTACCCCGCTCGCGAATCGATACATGCGACGCGGGTGCTCGTATACATACACAGAATTATCAGGAAATTCAGGGTTTCAATAGAGATTATACTTGAAAACAAGAACTAAAACAACTGTAAATTTGAATGTAACTTCCTAATATTCTCATGCTATTTCAAGGATAATAAGAAACTCAAAATACATTTAGGGATACATGTAAAGCACATAAAAGCATGCTCGTGAGTCCTAAAACTACCCGACATGACATAATAATAGCTACGCACAGACTCTCGTCACTTCGTGCGTGCGTAGCCCTCACAAATAAGGATGATACGTTCATTTATAATCACCTATGGGGACAATTCCCTCTTACAAGGTTAGAAGGGAGACTCACCTCGTACCGAGCTTACTTTCTAGGTCAAGAATGCGCCCGAAACTCTGAACTCGCCTCCCAAGGATTCAAAACTAGTCAAATATGGTATACATAAATTAATCTATGCTCAAAGGTATGAAATTTATCTAATTAAGCCGTTATTCAACCTACTTGAAGAAATCCCAAAATTCACCCCCGGGCCCGCATGCTCTGATTTCGGAAATTTTCGAAGGAAACAATTTCCCATAACCTAGGGATCATTAATATCTTGTTTTTCTATGATTTCGTGGAAAATTCATTGGAAATTCTCCAAATTTTCATAAAACCTAGGTTACTACTCTAACCCTTGATTTTTCACCAATTAGGTAGTTAATCTAGCTAGGAATTCATGCATTAAACTAACACTACAGTAGAATTCACTTACCTTTCAGTAGCTAGGTCATGGGGTTTTTTCCCAAGCTCTCAAGGTCTTTAATGGTTGAAAGAAATGGATAAAAATGAACATTTCCCGTGTTTACAAGAACACACTGCCTACAGGGGTTCCGCACCTGCGGTCTCGCACCTGCGGAAATGGGACAAGGGGGCAAAACTCGCACCTGGTGCAGCTCCGCTCCTGCGGAATATTGTCCGCACCTGCGAAGAAGGGCAGCCTCACCTGGGGCCGCACCTGCGAGGCCTGGACCGCAGGAGCGGTCTCGCACCTGCGACTGGGAAACCACACCTACGGTCACACCAGATCAGGTGCACCAGCAACTGCTTCAACTGGTTTATGGCCTCGTTTGGTACCCGTGAGGCACCTAGGCCCACCCGAGCCCCTGTCCAAATATACCAACAAGTCCCAAATCATAATACGGACTCGCTCGAGCCTTCAAAACACCCAAAACAACGCTAAAACTCAAAATCACACCTCAAAACCCCTAGAATCAAAAACTTAAGAACTTCAAGTTCTTGAATTCGTTACCAATGCGCCGAACTAACCTATACTACTTGGAATGACATCAAATTTTGCGAGCAAGTCATAAATGACATAACATAACTATTCCTGGTCTCGGAATCCCGTCCAGACTTCGATAACACAAAAACACGTTCCAAACCAAATTTCAAACTTAAGTAAACTCTTATTTCGATATTGCGCGCCGAGATGCTCCTGGGTCATCCAAAACCTATTCCGAACATACGTCCGAGTTCGAAATCATCATACAAAGCTACTGGAACCGTAGAATCTTGATTCTGAGGTCGTTTACTCAAAATGTTGACCGAAGTCAAACTTGGCCTTAAAGGCCAACCTTAAGGAACCAAGTGTTCCTATACCACTCTAAACACTTTCGAATCCCGAACCACCTGTCCCCGCAAGTCACAAATCATAATAAGCCGCTACGGGAAGTCTCATTTAAGGGGACGGGGTCCTAATACTCTAAACAACCGGTCAGGTCGTTACACTTATTCCTTCAAGTCAAGGTTAAACCAATCACTTACCTCAATTTCGCAGGCCACTCACTGTTCAATTGTAGCTTTTCCTTTTGAATTCACCTCCAATACACTCGAGTCTAATCATAATTAACTTAATATCATTAATTAAGGCTAAAGGATTTAACTTTATTAAAAATTATAATTTTTCCTAACTTTTCTAAAAAAAAGTGAAAACCTGACCCCGGGTCTGCTTGGTCTAACCTCGGGGTTCGGACCAAATTACGTTTACCCATTCACCCACGAACCCAAATATATAATTAGTTTCAAAATCTAACCTCAATTCGAGGTAAAGATTAGATTTTTACAAAATTCCCTAATTCTACCCAAACCCTCAATTTTTACCATAAAAATTCTTAGTTTTTTATTTAAAAGTGATGAAAAACAATGAGTAATTGAAAGAGTAAAGTTTAAAATTGATTACCTATGACTTGGGGATGATATTTGGTGAAGGGATTCGTTCCTAGGGCCGTGGGGTTCGAAAATTTGAAGAAGAAGAAGTCTGTCAGTTATTCTGCCTCATTTCTCGTGCCAAACGATTATGAAACTCGATTTTTATGTCTCCAATAGATTCCTTGTGAAATTCTAGTCAAGTTAGGCTTTTGAATAACTCAATTTGACCTTATAATGAAGGAGATATGTAGACTTTTTAATATTTACAAATAGTGCATATTTTTAATACCGGTCAGTTGCAATTTCGTAATTAACTTGATAAATCTGGCAACCTTAGTAAAATGACCATAAAATCCTCATACGATGTCCAAATTCGATGATTCTTTTTGCTACGGGTACGTAATTATGATACAAATCTAATACTTCATTCAAAACATAAATCGGAGCTCATTTGTTCAATATGATATCGTTTATGCTTGAAGAAACGACGTCGAAGCATAAGAAAGAACGAGCGCAACACAACCCAAACCTATTTGAAACTCCCCCGAGCCCTCAGGGTTCTAAACCAAACATGCACACAAGTATAAAAGAATCATACGGACTTGATCGTGCGATCAAATCATGAAAATAACATGTAAAACTATGAATTAAACTTCAAAACTCATTATTTTCCTCAAGAACACTTATAGTTCATAACTTTTCAACCGGATGCCCGAATCACGTCAAACAAACTTCGTTTCTCACCAAATTTCACAGGCAAGGCCTAAATATCATAAAAAATCTGTACCAGGCTCCGAAACCAAAATACGGGCCCGATACTAATGATTTCAAACATTAATTCTTTTCTTTATTTCATAAATATTTCGGCAAAACAATTTCTTTCAAAAATTGATTTCTAAGGCTTGGGACTTTGGAATTTATTTTCGGGCATACGCCCGAGTCCCATATTTTACTACGGACCACCCGGGATCGTCGGAACACAGATACGGGTCCGTTTACTCAAAATGTTGACCAAAGTCAACTATAATTAAATTTTAACTCTAGAAATTACTATTTCTCATATTTTAACATAAAAGCTTTCCGGTTTCACACCCTGACTACGCACGCAAATCAAGGTATTTGAAATTAGTCTTTTTATGGATAATAAGCTTAGAATTGGGTCTAAATTCATAAAATGACCCCTTGGATAATCACAATCTCCACCTCTAAAACAAACGTTTATCCTCGAACGAACATAGAAAATTACCTGAAATGGAGAACAAGTGTGGATAGCTACTCTGCATGTACGACTCAGACTCCCAAGTAGCTGCCTCAATTGGCTGGCCTCTCCACTGCATTTGAACTAAATGATAACTCTTAGACCTCAACTGACAAACCTGTCGGTCTAAAATAGCTACCGGCTCCTTCTCATAAGTCAAGTCTTTGTCCAATTGGACAGAGCTGAAATCTAACACGTGGGACGGGTCACCATGATATTTCCGGAGCATAGACACGTGGAATACCGGATGAACTGAGGATAACCCTAGAGGCAACCCAAGTCTATAAGCTACCTCCCCCACCTTATCAAGAATCTCAAACGGCCCGATATACCTAGGGATCAACTTACCCTTCTTTCCAAACCTTATAACACCCTTCATGGGCGACACGCGAAGTAATACTCTCTCTCCAACCATGAATGCCACATCACGAACCTTACGATCGGCATAACTCTTTTGCCTAGACTGAGCTGCACGAAGGCTCTCCTGAATAATCTTGACCTTATCCAAGGCCTCCCGAACTAAGTCTGTACCCAATAACCAAGCCTCTACCCGTCTCAAACAATCCAATTGGCGATCTGCACCAGCTACCATATAATGCCTCATAAGGAGCCATCTGAATGCTCGATTGATAACTATTATTATAGGCAAACTCCGCTAACGGCAAGAACTGATCCCAAGAACCTCCAAAGTCAATAACACAGACGTGGAGCATATCCTCCAATATCTGAATGGTACGCTCGGACCACCCGTCAATCTGAGGGTGAAATGTTGTACTCAACTCTACTCGGGTACCCAACTCACGCTGAACTGCCCTCCAAAAGTGCGAAGTAAACTGCGTACCTCGATCTGAAATGATAGACACGGGCACACCGTGAAGGCGATCAATCTCTCGAATATATATAACTCAGCCAACCGCTCAGAATTATAAGTACTTGCCACGGGAATGAAATGTGCTGATTTGGTCAGCCTATCCACAATAACCCAAATTGTGTCAAATTTCCTCTGAGTCCGTGGGAGCCCAACAACGAAGTCCATAGTGATACGCTCCCACTTCCACTCAGGAATCTCTATTTGCTGAAGCAAACCACTGGGTCTCTGATGCTCATATTTCACCTGCTGACAATTTAAGCAACGAGCCACATACGCAACAATGTCCTTCTTCATCCTTCTCCACCAATAATGCTATCATCTCTGTTAATTACTTGAAATACGGGATAGGAAATTAGATCAACATTCATTACTGAAAGTTCTTTACTTAAATTCACAATTAATCACTACAAACTCGGTTGCCCCACTTTTTTCTCTGAAGCACACAAAGTCCATACATATGACCACATTCAATCATTTGGAGTTCTTCACAACATTAGCACAATAGCATTTGCTTTCAGGCGACCTGTTGAGACCAACATCAAAGTGGAAAAAAAACTTACTAGTATTTTTATAAAAATTGAATCAGTCTAAAACAACAAATTCAATAAACATGTTTCAACAATGTAAAAAACACCAATTCATGAGGTTCACATAATTCGTTAATTCTTGTTAAGTACAAAATAATATTGACAAATACAGAAAGAAACAACTAGACTACGTGAAGTTCACATGGTTCTTTAATTCTTGTTAAGCATATTATATTTGCGGACGCTAGAAGAAATAAGTTATTCTTTTTAACTCTAGCAGGACTTGAATAGTGGACGAATGTGCCAAAAATAGATTTCAAATATAAAATACATAACTTGTAGTACTTTCATTAGTTTAAATATCTTAACTTTAATTTGTTTCTTCGTATGAAGGAACCAATGTCCATATTAAGATAGAAAATTGATTAGATTGACCCTAACATTGGGAAATTCTTATTCTTTCTGAAACAAAAACAAAGCATCATATAAGTCATGTTTAACATCATAAACTTGATGTCCAGATTATTATGTAAATGGGGAAAGTGAAGAATTAATTGTTATTAGTTGAACTTTGACAATTGTGTTAATACTTCCTAGAAAACTATTTGACACTAGTTTTAAAAGTGATTAGAAAGTGTAATTGCATGAAATTCCCGTTAAGTTCTATCTAGAGAAATTTTGGTAGCAAGTCAATGTAGCATACCTCCAACTGTAGCATTCAAATAGTGAGAGCAGTCTTTTTTATAACTTTGTTAAAAGTCTGATACCAAGTACAAAAAATTAGAAATAGATCGTATAAAACTTACCACATTAAACCAACAAAGTTCTTTCCAGAGAAACTCCATGACCCTAAATAAGAAAAAGAAAACAAAAGAGTAGTTTAATTAGCTTTATTTTTTGATGAGTAAACAAAAGATATTATAAATAAACTATAAGAGAATACATACGACACCGTTGGTGTTTCTTTATCAGATAGTTCGAAACCTGATCTTTATAAGTTGTGGTGGACAATTCAAAATAGATAAAACTCAAAGTTTCAGGGAAAATAGGTGCCAATTCCACAAATGAGTTGACATAGATTGGACGGTGATGAAAATGGCTCCTTATAAGGACAACGATCTCATTAGTATGTCTATATCATTCATTTGTCACTAATTTACCATTAATATAGACTTGATGGTCATAAGTCGTGACAAGGTGGTATCAGAGCATATTAACAAATAATAGAGACTAAGGTAAAAATGTATAATAATTTCTATGACTGAGTACACATAATATTAGCATGAATAAAGTCTAAGCATGATCCCTAACATGGAATTCTTATACTCCATCTCTCATTATAGCAGCCTCTCGCTAAACAATTTAAGGACTAATGGCGAGTTGGCCATAAATATCCAACTTATAAAAAATCCAAATTTCCTCAAAGAGCCTTAAAGTATGGGGGTTCGGTACAACCAAAATATTTCGTCAAATCTGAAAAATAATCAATCAAAATAAGTCAATAGATTGATTGACAAAGTATAAAGGATGCAAAAGCATGCATAGAGGTCGTCACTTACCCAAATGTTTCACGCGCAATCAACATAGCAAATAAATTGTAGAAATATTTGACTTCAACTACTTTATTATGTACTTCATCTGGTTTTACATCACGCAGGGATAAATAGAAATGGTCTTTGTTACGACCCAAAATCCAATCATGATCGTGACAAGGTGCTATCAGGGCATATTAACAAATAATTGTCACGGCCCAAAATCCATAAGGTGGTGATGGCGCCGGACATTATTAATAGAAGTAAAATTCCTATTTTAGCATTTTCGAAATCGTTACTTTTAATTTTTAATACATAAAATCTAGATAGAAATCCATTTCTTAGGAAAAGCAACAATTCATTTATGTGAAACACAACCCATATATATTTCCCAGAACCCGGTGTCACAAGTGCATGAGTAGATTCTAAGAGTTTATACAAATACTACAAAACTTGTCCGAAATACAAATTGGACAAGGAGTTTAAAATAAAATACAATACATAGAAGGAGACTCTGTCAACTGCGAGACGCCATCGGATAATGCAGCACGTCTAAGTCTCCAAATCAACCACCGCTAAGGGTGTACCTGTGCAACAAAAATGCACAACAAGTGTAGTATGAGTACGAAAACAACATGTACCCAGTAAGTATCCCGCCTAACCTCAGAGAGGTAGTGACGAGAGGTTGAATTGACACTTGCTATAAGTCAGTCTAGTATAACCTAAGTGATAGTCTAAGCATGAGTATCATAATCAATTAATCAAATAACCAGAGATTCGAAAACATCGATACATATCAATTCGTTCCCCATTTTTCCACAGAAATCTTCTTTCTTTTAAACTGGAAAATTCAAGATATACATAGGCCATTAAACTTGTATAAATCATTGGAAAATACGCAGCATTTATCATGCACAACAAATATGCCGAGGGTCGAACGACGCAATCCAACAATAATAAACTGTGCACTGCCGAAGGGTCGAACGTCCCGAACCATAGATACATCTATTTTCCCCGCTCGCGAATCGATCATGCGAACGCAGTCAACATAATAATAATAATAATAATAATAATAATAATAATAATAATAATAATAATAATAATAATAATAATAATAATAATACGGCTAGCCTGCTTGCGAATCATACCTGCGACTCAGGTGCTCATACGTACACGTATTCACATAAAGGAAATCCATATTTTTATCCAAGAAGACAGTTTCTCAAACAAATGATAAAATCTCTTTATTTAGACATGAAAATAGTATTCGGAATACATTTTTCTAAAAATTAGTTTTCCAAGTTTAACAATATTCAATAATATGCCATTGTCAGGAACATAATAATCCACAGGGAAATTCAATCCTCTTTCCAAATAATTGAGAAAAGTATACCCCAGCCTTTTTAAGAAATTAAATTATCAATTTATTAGCATTTTCTGCCTATTATTATGACTGGATCACATGTACAATACGTAAAGCATGCTAGTGGATCCTAGACTACCCGAACATGGCATAACAGTAACTACACGGACTCCCGTCACCTCGTGCGTATGCGTAGCCCCCACAAATATATTTATTTAGTTCACCTAGGGGAATAATTCCCCCACACAAAGTTAGAAAGGTGACTTACCTTGCTCCGAAATTTCCGTAAACGGCTTCCAAGCCCTTCCGACGACTCCAATGGATGCACAACGCTCCCAAACTATCCAAACAACGACAAACCAATGAAAATATACTCTAATATTTGCTAAAAATTCAGATTATATAATTTTCCACTCCGCTCAGTGAATTGACCAAAATGCCCTCGGGCCCACGTACCCGGATTCCGAAATTTCTCGAAGATATATCCTAACCATAGTCTTACTAACACAAATATACAATTTACTCAAATATTCATGCTCAATAAGTGGCTAAAATCCAAGTTTCCAAATTTCTAGGGTTTTTTTCAAAAATCCTAATTTTCCCAAAATTTCTCATGTTTAATCCATGCATAAAACTTGTATTTAACTTGGAATGAGAAGGAATCACTTACCTCTTGATGCTTGATGAAAATCCCCCTTTGAAGCTGTCACGATCCGAAATCCCACCTTCGGGCCATGACTGCGTCTAACGTTGAAGCCGCTCGACAAGCCAACGTTTGAACTGAATAAAATTCAATAACAACAAATACGAACAGGATAACTAAAATACAACATAGCACTTTCGAAAAGAAACCCATAAACAAATCCCAAAACTGGTGTCACCTACTCACGGACTATCTAAGAGATTACTACAAACAAAAGGTCTGAAATAAATACATAAGACTGTCTTTGAAATACAAAGTAAGACAGAACTGATAGTGGAAAGTAGAAGGTGACGTCAAGGCCCACGAACGTCTGCGGGTCTACCTCGAGTCTCCCGTGTGACTGAATGAGATGCTCTGATCATCAGTGATCTCCGGGTCCGGCTGCGTAATCTGCACAACATAAAGAAGTGCAGGTGCAGCATCAGTACAACCGACCCCATGTACTGAGTAAGTGTCGATCCTAACCTCGGCGAAGTAGTGGCGATGCTAGGACCAACACTACATATGTACCTGTGCAATTTTATATAATAGCTGGAAAAATGACAACAAAAATAAGCAAGTAAGACAGATACGGGGAGAACATGCGGGGGAGATAGGGTAACAGTATGCTAACACATCAGTACAAGGTAATAAATGAAACGTACAGACACAGCAGAAGTATAGCTTCACAAACAGATAATGAACAGAAAAGGCACGACATGTCCCCTCGTGCATAACCTCACAATCACTCGGCACAGAATGTCCCCTCGTGCATATATAACAACACTCGGCATGGAATGTCCCCTTGTGCATAACCTCACAATCACTCGGCACGGAATGTCCCCTCGTGCATATATAACAACACTCAGTCAACACGGCATGTCCCCTCGTGCGACGAATGATAAAACACAAAGCAACAATAATATGAAATTCAACAACACAAAGTCTCAAGTGCATGAAATTATTCAATACAATTCTATTGTCCCGACAAGGAGAAATCATCATTTACGACATCACAAATACCCGACAAGGGTCTCAGCTATAACCAACCTCGCATCAGTAATACAATTTCA
>ML267969.1:0-18448 GCA_005239495.1 Nicotiana undulata
CAGGCATCAGATGGAGATGCGATTGAAATGCGGTTCGCATTTGAGATATGCGGTCGCATATTTTACCGCATTTCACTCCTTAAATTTGACTCAACTTTCTGTTGCGTTATGCGATCTCTAGGTTCGAAATGCGATTCGCATGTTGCATATGCAATCGCATTCGGCCATTTTCCTCCTCTTTTCTCTTCTTTAGCTCTCTTTTGCATGGTCTTGAGTGTTTACACCTTGTGTACTGCAAAATACCAAAATTCTATAATTAATAAGAGTAAATGCTCTTGAAACGAGCCATAATTTAAGCACTATGGTATTAAATGTGCCGAAATTCTCCGGCACATCAACCACCGTCTCCAAAAAGAATTGTCAACGTGATACACGGAGGAGAAGAAGTAAACAGAGTGGTTTGCAAAACAGCCACGAAGTTCACAATTACACACGGAAAGCGGGTTCGAGAAAACCCGGATGCAGACAATATACCCTTTGATGATGCATATTTCGCCGGACTAATGCTCCCCCACAATGATGCTCTGGTAATATCTTTACTCATTCATGACATTAACGTTAAAAGAGTGTTGATTGATCCAGGTGGTTCAGTCAACATCATTTTGCTAAGANTAAAGGAGAAATTGAAATTAGCACTTATGCAGAGGGAGTAATCAAAAACACCAGATTACAAGTCATCGATACTGACATGGCTTATAACATAATCATGGGAAGGCCATGGATCCACGACATGAAAGCAGTACCATATACATTGCATCAGGTAATTAAATTCCCTTCTGAATGGGGAATCCAACAGATTAGGGGTGATCAACAAACCTCTAGGAATATAAATTTTGTGGTACATTATAACAAAAAGGTAGAGACGGAAGAATCAAAAGGCAGGGAAATTTCCCGGGTAGAGGTAGCCGACCAAACAGATACGAAAGCAATTATTACCCAAACAGGTACGAATGAAGCTATTGTTCGAACAAGTACGGAAGAAGATAGTCACAAGATGGTAAACCTAGTTACCACGGAAGATGAATCAAATCACACAGATGTAGATTCCAGACCGGATGTCATTCAAGAACCAGAAGAAGATGAGCACATCAAAACAACAACGGAATAGCTCGAAGCTATTCCATTATTTGAACAAAAACCTGAATAGAAAGTTCATATAGGCACGAGGCTGAGCCCCAGTCGAAGAGGTAAGTTAATTGCATGGTCCCATTCAAATATGACAGGTATCCCACCAGAAGTGATGACTCATAAACTATATGAAGATCCATCCTTCGTACCTGTTAAGCAGAAGAAAAGAAAGCAAGGACCGTTCAAGAACCAAGTGATTGACGAAGAGGTACAAAAACTCCTGAAAATTGGTTCAATACGTGAGGTAACGAACCCTAACTGGTTAGTTAATACTGTGGTGGTACCTACAAAGAATGGTAAATGGAGAGTATGCGTAGATTATACTAATTTAAATAAAGCATGCCCCAAGGATTAATTCCCATTACCACATATAGATCAAATGATTGATGCCACTGCAGGTCATGAATTGTTAAACTTTCTAGATACATATTCCGGTTACAATCAAATTAAAATGGACCCCTCAGATGAGGAGAAAACCTCCTTTATTACGAACAGGGGGACTTACTGTTGTTACAAAGTCATGCTATTTGGCTTGAAAAATGCCGGAGCCACGTACCAGAGGTTAGTAACCAAGATGTTCCAAAAACATCTGGGGAAGACGATGGAAGTTTACATCGATGACATGTTGTAATATCAACACATGCGGAAGACCATTTCCAGCACCTCTCTATTACCTTTGAAATTTTACGCAGGTATAATATGAAATTGAATCCAGAAAAATGCGCTTTTGGTGTGGAGTCAGGTAAATTTTTGGGTTTCCTTGTGTCAAATAGAGGAATAGAGGTAAATCATGCTCAAATTAAAGTTATAGAAGAAATACCAGATATACTTACGAACAAAAAAGAAGTTCAAAGACTAACGGGAAGAATTGCAGCCTTAGGAAGATTTATTTCCAAGTCTTCCGAAGAATGTCAACAAGCTCTCAAAGATCTAAAGGCTTATCTATCAAAAACCCCATTGCTATCAAAGCCAGAGTAGGGGGAGAAGCTGTACGTCTACCTTGCCGTCGCAAAAATTGATGTAAGTGCAGTATTGGTAAGGGAAGATAAAGGTAAACAATCTCATATTTATTATGTAAGCAAGGCATTTCTAGATGCTGAAGCTAGATACCCACATCTGGAAAAATTAGCATTAGCTCTAGTCACGACATCCAGAAAGTTGAGGCCATATTTTCAATGTCATCCAATCACAGTTGTGACCTCTTATCCATTGAGGAATATATTGCATAAACAAGAACTATCAGGAAGATTATCTAAGTGGGCCATAGAATTGAGACAACATGACATAATATATCAGCCTAGGACTGCGATAAAGTCTCAAATTTTAGCTGATTTTGTCGTTGATTTTAATAATAGCATTGTCCCTGAAGTGGAAAAAGAGTTACAACTCTTTACCGGTGCTAATCCGGGTCTATGGACCCTATTTATCGATGGTTCTTCCAATGTAAAAGGTGCCTACTTAGGCATAGTCTTAATATCACCCACTGGTGAAAAGACACGACAAGCTATCAAATATTATCCTATAACTAACAATGAAGCAGAGTATGAAGCTGTCATTGCAGGGCTAGAACTGGCACGAGAACTCTCAATCGAGCAAATCGTAATCAAGAGCGACTCCCAACTGGTAGTAAATCTGCAGGAGACTTATATCGCTCGGGAGACTCGGATGCAACAATATTTAGAAAAGGCACGAGATCTCGTGAGGCAATTCAAAACATGGAAGGTTATACAAATACCTAGAGAAGAAAGTGCGGAAGCAGACACATTGGTTAACCTCGCAGCAGTCATGGAAGTTACAAACAAAGACAATGCAATTGGCGTCCATCTATTTCATTCAGCAATAGACAGGACAAAAATTCACTTCATCGAAAAGCTGCCCGGTACTGCCTCATTCGCAACATATTATATCGCAAGATGTTCGGAGGTCCCCTAGCTAAATGCCTTGGACCTAATCAAACACAGTTCGTGATGAGAGAAGTCCACGAATGACATTGTGGAAATCACGCAGAGGCGAGATCCTTGGTCAAAATCCTTATCAGAGCTGGGTACTATTGGCCTAAGATGGAAGAAGAGACCGAGAGAATCGTATCCAAATGTGATAAATGCCAATGGTTCGCCAATAACATGCATCAACCAGCGGAACTATTATACCCAATAATATCACCGTGGTCATTCATGAAGTGGGGCATGGATGTTGTAGGACCCCTCCCCGCAGCTAAAGGAAAGGTACGGTTCTTACTCGTGCTAACCGACTATTTTAAAAAATGGGTGGAGGCGGAAGCTTTCAAACAGGTGCGAGAAAAGGAAGTTAAAAGTTTCTTATGGCAAAACATAATATGCCGCTTTGGAATACCTAAGGAGATCGTATGTGATAATGGCCTGCAATTCATAGGCACGCAAATCACAGAATTCTTCAAAAGTTGGCAAATCAAACGGATTACTTCAATGCCATATCACCCCGTGGAAAATGGTCAAGCTGAATCAACAAATAAAGTCATCATAAACAACCTAAAGAAACGACTAGAGAAAGCCAATGGAAATTGGCCTGATGAGTTACCAGCGGTACTAAGGGCCTACAGAACAACTTCAAAAACAACCATAGAAGAGACTCCGTTCGCACTTATTTATGGCTCAGAAGCCTTAATACCTGTGGAGATTGGCGAACCAAGCATAAGGTTTACAACAGCCACGGAGGATGCAAACAACGATGAATTGAGAACCAATTTGGACCTTCTCGAACAAAGAAGAGAAGCAGCAGTAATACGGATGGCAGCTCAAAAACAAATCATAGAGCGTTATTACAACCGTAAAGCTCATCTCAGATACTTCAAGATTGGGGACTTCGACCTCAAAAAAAGTCTTTCAATCGACCAAAGAAGCTGGTACGGGAAAATTAAGTCCAAATTAGGAAGGACCCTACAAAGTCCGAGGCATAGCTGGAAAGGGCGCCTATGAGTTGGAAGCTATGGATGGAAGGATCTTACCAACAAGGTGGAATGCCATCCATTTGAAGAAGTATTACTTCTACGGAAAATGAATACCCCCGGTCAGGTATCACACGTTCGATTTTATTTTTGAACATTTAAAATTTTACTAACCTTTTTAGATGATAGGCATAAAGTTAACCCATCACCAAATGATGATATTAGACCTGCAAAGACGCGAGGAAGTAACTCAATTCCCGGTCTAGGGTTACACTTTCTGATGGACGTTTTAAAGGGTTAAGCAGTCATCATCTAAAAACTATATACCTTCGAGTCGCGTACATTTTTCCTTTTCAGGAAAAGGACCACAAGGAAGGAATAGTCAAGTGCTCGAGATTTCATTCTTCAAAGCTTAAACACTTGGGGGACTATACAGTATGGAAGGAAAAGACGAAGCAAAGAAGACTATCAAAAAGTCAAAGTTCGAGCCTGAAGATCCATCTACCCAACAAGTCAAGTGATACGAGCAAAATCGAAAGAGCCGAAGACTCAAACAAAGCCTGATCCAAAAAACCTTCGAACATGTTCAGGTTAAAAGGCAAAATATTACCTACGAGGAAGAAATGCACATCTTTGTACTTATTCAAAAGAAAATTATTGTAACCAAAAATAATTATGGATAAAAGATAATCATCTTTGTACTCACTCAAAAAACTGTTGTAACTAAATACAGTTATGAAATCTTTGTACTCGTATAGAAAACTGTTATCAAATAAAACAGTTACGGATGAAAGATCAAAATCCTTGTACTCATTTGACAAATTGTTATCGAATAAAACAGTTACGGATGAAAAAGCATTTCCACTTTGCGAGAAAGTCATAAATGACAGAACGGAACTATTCCCGATCTCGAAATTCCGTTCGGACCTCGATAACACAAAAACTCGTTCCAAACAAAAAATTCTTAAACTTAATGAATCATATTTCACTATTTGGCGCCGAAATGCTCCCGGGTCATCCAAAACCTATTCCGGACACACGCCCAAGTCCGAAATCATCATACGAAGCTACCGGAACCGTCGAAATTTGATTCTGAGGTCGTTTACTCAAAATGTTGACCGAAGTCAAACTTGGCCAAAAAGGCCAACCTTAAGGAACCAAGTGTTCCTATACCATTCCAAACTCTTCCAAATCCCGAACCACCCATCCCCACAAGTCATAAATCATTAAAAGAAACTACGGGAAGTCTCATTTAGGGGAACGGGGTTTGATAACACAAAACGACAGTCGGGTCGTTACATTCTCCACCTCTTAAACAAACGTTCGTCCTCGAACGGGTCTGGAATCATACCTGAAGTGCTGAATAAGTGGGGATATCTGCTCCGCATATCCTCCTCGGACTCCCAAGTCGCCTCCTCGACTGGATGGTCCCTCCACTGGACTTTCACAGCAGAAACTCTCTTGGATCTCAACTGGCGATCCTGTTTATCAATAATAGCAACTGGCTCCTCATCGTGGCCCAACTTCTCATCAAACTGAATGGTGCTGAAATCAACCACGTGAGAGAAGTCGGCGTGGTACCTCTGGAGCATGGATATATGAAAGACCGGATTAACTCATGATAAACTTGGAGGCAAAGCAAACTCATAATAAACCTATCCAACTCATCTCAATACCTCGAAAGGACCTATAAACTGTGGGCTTAGCTTGCCCTTCTTCCTAGGGGTGTGCATTCGATTTATCAATTCAATTTTGACCCTTATCGATAATTACTTATCGATTATATATTTGTACATATGCTTATCGTTATCGTTTTAATAAGGTTTTGATTTTTTCGATTTCGATTTATCGATTTTTGGGACTTATCGATTACACCAATAAGAAAATTTGCGGGATTACACGGAAAGTATATCGCTATAAACGCGCCTAACTAATATGGACAAAAAGAAACTAAAATAAGACGAACACCATTTATAACATAAAAATTGTGTCAACAAGCACATGCAACGAAACTAGAAAGTAAGGTTCATATCAAGCTTCGTCTTTCTACTTCTTCCTCTTCATCAACTCCAGTGGAGCTAATACTTATACGCCCTTTGCATATTGTCCTTCATCTATTTGTAATGGACTTAATATTTCGTATCTTTTTTGGAACCTTGACAGTTTCAACTCCACATCTACATAGTACTGTGGTTATCAAGGATTTGGGATCCGCTGCTCTCAAAACAATCCAATTCTTAATATTTCAAATGATTCTTTCGTCGTTAGAGACTAGATTACACCACCTACTCCCTTACCCTTGTGGATAATGATGCTCTAATTGATAACAGAGACAGCCCGAGACCACATCATAACCTCACTCTGGGTGATATATTCAATGCTTGATATGAAACTTTTTTATTTTTAGTATATCTTATCGGTTTATCGATAAACCGATAACCGAAGAGGACAAAATCGAAATCGAAATCGATAACTCGATAAGAAAAATTTCGAAATTAAAATTGATAAATCGATAAACCGATAACAAATAATCGGTTCGATTTATTGGTAAATCGATTCGAATGCACACCTTTACTTCTTCCTGAACCTCATAATACCCTTCATCAGTGAGACCTTCAACATGACCTTATCTCCCTCCATAAATGATACATCACGCGCCTTCTGATCCGCGTAACTCTTCTGTCTGGACTGTGCTGTGCGGAGCCTTTCCTGAATCAACTTTACCTTCTCTAAAGCATACTTCACCAGGTCAATGCCATACAACTTAGCCTCGCCAGGCTCAAACCACCCGATAGGAGAACGACATCGCCGACCATACAAAGCCTCAAATGGAGCCATCTCGATGATGGACTGATAACTGTTATTGTAAGCAAACTCGGTCAAAGGCAAGAATTGGTCCCACTGACCTCCGAAATAAATCACACATGCCCTGAGCATGTCCTCCAATATCTGAACTGTACGCTCCGACTGACCATCAGTCTGAGGGTGAAATGCTGTGTTGAGATCTATCTGGGTGCCCAACTCACTATGCAATGCTCTCTAGAAGTGCGAGGTGAACTAAGGACCTCGATCTGCTATAATGGACACCGGCACACCGTGCAACCGAACTATCTCCCGAATGTAGATTTGGGCTAACCTCTCGGAAGTATAAGTAGTAGCTACTGGAATGAAATGCGCTGATTTGGTCAACCTATCCATAATGACCCAAACTGTGTCAATCTTCCGCAAGGTCCGAGGCAACCCAACCACGAAGTCTATAGTGATGCGCTCCCACTTCCATTCAGGAATGGGCATCTGTTGAAGTAGGCCTCCTGGCCTCTGGTGCTCATACTTAACCTGCTGGAAATTAAGACATCTAGCCACATACTCCACTATGTCCTTCTTTATCCGCCTCCACCAGATATGCAGCTTCAAATCACGATACATCTTCGTAGCACCATGATGAACAGAATACCGTGAGTTGTGTGCCTCCTCCAAAATCCTCTCCCTCAGGCCATCAACATTAGGAACACATAAGCGGCCCTGAAGTCTCATAACGCCATTCTCGCCAATAGTAACTTCCTTGGCACCACCTGAACCACTGTCTCCCGTAGCTCTGCCAAACACGTATCATCATACTGCCGGCCTTATTCTCTCCCAATAATGAAGACTGAGCAACCATATGTGCTAGAACTCGGCGAGGCTATGAAAGGTCTAATATCACCAGGCGATTAGCCAAGGATTGAATGTGGAAGGCTAGAGGTCTCTCCTCTGCTACAATATAAGCCAAGCTACCCATACTTTCCGCCTTCCTGCTCAAAGCATCTGCTATCACATTTTCCTTGCCCAGATGATAAAGAATGGTGATGTCATAATACTTTTATAACTCAAGCCATCTGCTCTGCCTCAAATTAAGATCCCTCTGCTTGAAAAAGTGCTGCAAGCTGCGGTGGTCTGTATAAACCTCACAGGACACCCCATACAAGTAGTGCCTCCAAATCTTAAGAGCATGAACAATCGCCGCCAACTCCAAATCGTGCACAAGGTAATTCTTCTCGAGAACCTTCAGTTGGCGCGAAGCATAAGCAATAACACTCCCCTCCTGCATCAACACACACCCCAAGCCAACGCATGAAGCATCGTAGTACACTGTATACATCCTAGAACCGGAAGGCAATATCAGAACTGGTGTTGAGTTCAATGTTGTCTTGAGCTTCTAATATATTGCCTCACACTCATCGGGCCATCAGAACGTGGAATTTTTCTGAGTCAATCTAGTCAATGGAGTTGCAATAGAAGAGAACACCTCCACAAATCGGCGATAATAACCTGCTAGGCCCAAAAAGCTCCTGATCTCTGTAGCTGAAGTAGGACGCGGCCAACTCTGAACTGCCTCAATCTTCTTAGGATCAACCTTGATACCCTCTCCGGATAACACATGTCCCAAGAACGCCACGGAATCCAACCAGAACTCACACTTGGAGAACTTAGCGTATAGCTTCTGTTCTCGCAAGGTCTCAAGCACAACTCTCAAATGTTGTTCGTGCTCTCCCAGGCTAAGTGAGTAAATCAGAATGTCATCAATGAAGACAATGACAAAAAAATCAATATACGTCATGAACACCCTATTCATCAAGTCCATAAATGTCGTAGGGGCATTAGTCAAGCCAAAGGACATCACCAGAAACACATAGTGGCCATATCTTGTACGAAAAGAAGTCTTCGGAACATCCGAGTCCCGAATCTTCAGCTGATGATAACCCGATCTCAGATCAATCTTAGAAAATACCCGAGCACCCTGCAACTGGTCAAACAAATCATCGATGAGCGGCAAAGGATACTTGTTCTTAATAGTGACCTTGTTCAACTGGCGTTAATCAATACACATCCGCATGGACCCATCCTTCTTCTTTACAAATAGTACCCGAGCACCCCACGGCAATACACTCGGTCTGATAAACCCCTTAGCCAATAACTCCTCAAACTGCTCCTTCAACTCTTTCAACTCCTTCGGAGCCATACGGTACAGGGGAATGGAAATAGGCTAAGTGCCTGGAGCTACGTCAATACAGAAGTCAATATCACGATCCGGAGGCATGCCCGAAAGGTATAAAGGAAATACATCATAAAACTCTCAAACCATTGGCACTGAATCAATTGTCGGAGACTCGATGGTGGTCTCCCGCACATAAGCAAGATACGCCAGACAACCCTTCTCGACCATGATGAGCAATAGAAGGTCCGCTCTGGTCTCGAACCCACAGAAGGTGATCAAACAAGACTGATAGACCCGGTCTACCACCACAGAATCGCCCACATGAGTGGACACATATATGGGAGAACCCAAGGACTCACGAGGAACATCCAGAAAATGAGCAAATAAGGCTGAAACATATGAATAGGTGGATCCTCTCTACCACATACTGAAATAATACATGTAATTACGACATCTTAGGCCACTGCATCTGATCTGGCCGGAATAGCATAGAATCTAGCTGGAGCGCCAGACGATTGACCTCCGCCGGAATGAATGAGAGCTGACTGAACTCCCCTTGTCTGTCCTCCACCTCTAGGACAACCCCTGCTGGCCTGACCTCCACCTCTGGGTGGCCGGACCGCTGGTGCTGGACCCATAGGCTGATAACCCTACTGCATTGCTTTGACCCGAAACTTGGGACAAAACCTCTTCATATAATCTGGATCCCCACACTCATAAAAACCTATGGGTATCATAGCCTGCTGCTCCAAAGAAGAACCCTAAATGGCTGGAGAGTGATGTGTACTCTCTGGCATAGCACTGAAGTAGGGACCGGAGGATCTCTGATGACTAGAATAACCATCGTAGGAACTCTAAATAGCTGGAGGGAGGTAGGAACGCTCTGGCATGGCGCTGAAATGAGGCCTCGCTGGGACACCTCGGGGAGGTGGTGGGGGCGCTGAATATGGGGGCCTGTTGGGCTGACCCCTATCAAACTGACCTCTGCCCCTAACTGGGGCACCTTTGAAATCTCCGGAAAATTTGTACCTCTTATCCCGTTGCCCCTGCTCCCTGCTCCTCGACTGATAACCCTCGATCCTGCGAGCAATCTCCACCACAAGCTGATAAGGAGTCCCCATATCCATCTCTCGGGCTATGTTGACCCTAATACCTGGATGCAACCCCGCTAAAAATCTCCGCACTCTCTCAGCATCAGTTGGTAGTATCATGAGTTCATGGCGAAATAGCTCTGAAAATCTAGCCTCATAATCTATCACTGACATCTATCCCTGCTCCAGCTGCTCAAACTGATACCGCAGCTCTTCCCTATCAGAGGGTGGGATATATCTGTCTAGGAATAGCTGAGTGAACTGCCCCCAAGTGATTGGAGGAGAATCTGCCGGCCTGCTGTGGATATAAGACTGCCACCATCTGCGAGCTCTACCCTCCAACTGAAAGGTAGTGAATTCCACTCCATGGGACTCTAGTATCCTCATGTTGTGCAGTCTCTCCCTGCACCTGTTAATAAAATCCTGGGCATCCTCGCCTCACTCACCCCCGAAGACAGGAGGGTGTAATCGAGTCCATCTATCCAATAACTTTTGTGGATCGCCGTCCGCAGCTGGTCTGGGCTCAAGTGCTGCTGCTACAGGCTGGGCCCTACCCACGGGCAGTGTACCTAGGGTATGATGTACTTCTGCTGCCTGACCTATGGCCTGTGAGGTAGGAGTCTAGGCTCCCCTCCCGCCCGAGATGTGGCAAGATCCGATGGAAATAAGCCAGCCTGGGACATAGTGTCCATAAACTGCATCATACAACCCATGACCTCCTGGAAGCCTAGCGTCGTCATAAAGTCCACTAGATCAAGATCTGCTGGGGGCACCTCGCCCTGCTCCTCTATGATGGGTTCCTCCACTGGTGGTGCAACTGGAATAGCTCTGGGATGCCTTCGTCCCCTACCTCGGGTCGGTGCCCTCCCCCGGCCTCTGCCACGGCCTCGAACGGCGAGGGTAGCGGCATCTCCCGGGTCTGGAACGTCATCTGTGTGCGTCTCACCATCTGTGAGAGAATAGAAGAGTGAGATTTAATACACCATAGACAACACGATATAATATGAATAAAGAGAGGTTTCCTAACGCCCTATAGCCTCCAAAAGATAAATACAGACGTCCATGTACCGATCCGCAAGACACTACTAGGTATGCACGTGACTCATGAGACCTACGTGAACCTAGAGCTCTGATACCATGTTGTCACGACCCAAAATCCTAACTCATGTCGTGATGGCACCCAACACCAAGGTCAGGCAAGCCAACACTTAAATTACTAAGAATTTTCCCCCTATTTAGTTAAACACTCCATCGCGTGACAAGTTTTGAAGCTTAAAACATTAAATGAAAAGGGTAATTAGCCAATTTGAACAAAAGCAGTCATAAAGAGGCATGAGCCGATATATACAGACCCGTAAACCATAACATCTACCACGTGTGTGCCAGGAACTAGTGTCATAAGTCCTACGGGCATACTAACAGAATATACAAAAGATACAATAGAACTGTCACTGTCTGAAAGTATAGACGGGAAATAACAAAAGAAGACTCCATAGTGTTGTCGATGATCGCCAGGAGAAGAAGCTCACCGCGAAGTCAGGTCCAACTATAATTAGAATCGAGCTCTGGTCTGATAACCAGATGCACCAGCCTCAGAACCTGTACAATTAAGTACAGAAGCGTAGCATGAGTACATAAATAAATAGATACCCAGTGAATATCTAGTCTAATCTCGAAGAAGTAGTGATGAGAGGTCGACTTGACACTTACTAGGGTCCAACAATATAATTTAACAGGATATGATAAAAGCAATAGGCATACAAGGATGATAAAGCAGTAAACATTAAAGGTAACCGCAAATCAAATAAATACTGGAAGTAACTAAACAATTACCACTTCATTTTTTTTTAAATATCTGTCAATTCAATATCCATGAAATCATTAACAAGTTAGCATGCGCATACAGGATAAGGACAACCGGTCGGAGCCATCATATAAATCATATTTGTGCACTGCCGAGGGTCGAACGACCCGAACCATAAATGTATCTTTCAATCCGTCGTGGCATACGGCCTGCTCCCATGAGAGTAGGGGAAATAACACTCCGCTCGCAGAATGTAAATTGCGAAGAGGTCACATGCACACACAATATCTTCTTAATTTACTTTTCAGGGGGCATTCCTTTAATTTACCAAATTCCAAGATCTCAGGGAAACAAGCAGCATATAACATGAATTCATAAAGCACATAATTCATTCGAGGAAGAACACAAGGCATGATGTGGGCCTAACTACCCGGACATAACAATAATAGTGGCTACGTACGGACTCTCGTCACTTTGTACGTACGTAGACCCCGCAAACATTAACACATAATCATTAAATTCACCTAGGGGGAACAATTCCCTCTTACAAGGTTATAAAGGAGACTCGCCTCGCGTCGAACCCACTCTTTGGGTCAAGAATGCTCCCGAAACTCCGAACTCGTCTCCCAAGCACTCGAAACTAGTCAAATGTTACACAAGTTCATCAATTTATACTCAAAAGTACGAATTTCTCCTATTTACTTAGTTATTTCATCCTACTTGAAGAAATCCTTAAATTCACCCCCAGGCCCGCATGCTCGAATTTCAGAAGTTTCGAAGGAAACAATTACCCATAACCTAAGGATCATTAATATATAGTTTTTGTATGATTTCATAGCTAATTAACGGGTAATTTCCTAAATTTTCATAAAGCCCTAGGTTATTACTCTAACCCTTGATTTCCACTAATTAGAAGGTTAATTTAACTAGGAATTCATGCATTAAACTAACATTAGGGTAGAATTCACTTACCTTTCAGTAGCTAGGTCGTGGGGCTCTTTTCCAAGCTCTCAAGGTCGTCTATGGTTGAAGAAAATGGAGTAAAATGAACAAATCCCATGTTTTAAAGAACTCACTGCCTACAGTGATTCCGCACCTGCGGAACAGCGCTAGGGGGACAAAGCTCGCACATGCGGCTCCGCTCCTGCGGAACTTGACCCGCATCTGTGATAAAAGGGCAGCCCACCTGAAAACGCACATGTGAGGCTTGGACAGCAGGAGCGGTCCCGCACCTGCGACTGGGCAACTGCACCTGCGGTCACACCAGATCTGGTGCACCAGCAGTTATAGCTGCTAGTTTTGTTTGTCTCCTTTGGTGCCCGAGCGGCACCTGGGCCCACCCGAGCCCCCGTCCAAATATACCAACAAGTCCCAAGTCATAATATGGGCTCGCTCGAGCCTTCGGAACACCCAAAACCACGCTAAAACTCAAAATCACACCTCAAAACCCCTAGAATCAAACTTAAGAACTTTAAGTTCTTGAATTCGCTAACAATGCACCAAACCGACCTATACTACTCGGAATGACCCCAAACTTTGCGATCTAGTCATAAATAACATAACGAAACTATTCCCGATCTCGGAATTCCGTTCGGACCTCGATAACATAAAAACACGTTCCAAACCAAAAAATCTTAAACTTAAGGAATCATATTTCACTATTTGGCGCCGAAACACTCCCGGGTCATCCAAAACCCGTTCCGGACACACGCCCAAGTCCGAAATCATCATACGAAGCTACCGTAACTGTCGAAACTCGATTCCGAGGTCGTTTACTCAAAATTTTGACCAAAGTCAAACTTGGCCAAAAAGGCCAACCTTAAGGAACCAAGTGTTGCTATACCATTCCAAAATCTTCCAAATCTCGAACCACCCATCCCTACAAGTCATAAATTATTAAAATAAACTACGAAAAGTCTCATTTAGGGGAACGGAGTCCGATAATGCAAAACGACCGGTCAGGTCGTTACATGCAGGTAACCCGGTAAGTAACTGTTATCCCAATAGGAGCAATCCCGCTCCAGTCCCTTCAAATTATTTCAAACCTGATTGTTCACCATAATCGTTTCATCCTACCTGAAACTTTGTGTCTGTCTTTGTGAAAACTCCATCGGTTTATTCCACAAGTGGATCCAGAACTACAAACGGTCTGATTCCTGTAAAACCAGGGATATGTAGTCAGCTCGGAAATCGGAGTGGCCTATATCTCTCAAATCACCCTATTCGATCAAAATTGGTCATCATATCTTTACCCGAAAACTCTTTCATCCTTCTCGGGTAAAGAGAGGCAGTTGTTGATACCCAGTTTTTCCCATATATATATTTTTTAAATGCATATATACTTCTAAAATAGTGCATGAGCATCAACTAGTATTGTTTCATAATTTTCTGTAATTTTTAAAGGATATTTAATTAATTTATTCCAGCATGTTATTAACTATATAATTACTAATTGCATCACAAATAGTTTAATAATGATTTATTACTTAATTTTTATCATATTGAGCTTTAATCATTATGTATAATCATATTTACATCTTTAGGCTATAATTACAATAACTTTGCAATAATAGCTCTTATATGCATAATTACATTGTTGACACGGAGAATGACTTTTTATATTTTTTAAATATTAAGTAATTATTTTAAATTATTTTCACATACAAATAGCATTTTTATCATTTATTAATTATTTTTACAAATTATTTTAGTAATTTAAATGGATATTTAAAACATAGCCCCTTTCCTAATTAATTTTTGGACCTACCCAGCCCAATAACCCAATACCCAATACACCAACCCGACCTAACCCATACCCATACCCATCTATTTAAACCCGCCCCACCTAAAAATCTAATCCTTACCGTTGATATCATAAGATCAACGGCCCTAAATCAATCATCCCTTTCTAAATATACCAAACACCCCCCAAACCCTAATTCATTTCTTCCCCCACTCGCCGTCTTCTGATACTCTCCTCTCTCACCCCCTCAAACCCTAGCCCCCCGTCACACTTTTCCTCTTGATTCATGGGATCCTCCCTTGATTCCCTGCCTTATTTGGCTTTGTTTCTTTACTGGCTACCCGATCTCTAGGTTACTTGAATCATTTTCCTCAAATGGCAAGTGAATCTCAAGATACTCGAATCATACCTGGTTCAAAGTCTCTCATATCTTGGCTATTTCTGTCTATGTTCATCCCAATACCTGTGAGTACGAATATTTTCGTATCTTAGGGTTTCAAATCTCTGGTTCAAACCAGATTTGGTTCAACTTCTGTTTATTTTTATGAATCTGGCTATTTTTGTTGGTTGAATATGTTTAGATCTTTTTAGATCTGAAATGATTTTATGTTTGTTTTGGTATTTCTCCTTTAAAATTTCAATACTTCTATCACTACATTTTCTAGTCTTTTTCTATTATTATTCATGATCGGTCTTGTTTACCCTAGAATTAGGGTTTTGATTTTTAACAGATTTTTGCCAAAAATATTTCAACCTTTAATGGTTTTCCTATGTGACTGATTCTACTTACTTTAATTAGTTCCATCTACATGTCTTTGTGTTTCTTCCTATTTCTTAGGGTTCCGATCATTGAATTGTGCATCTTACTGTTTCTACCTGTTTGCCTTTAACTCTGGCGTTAATGGCTAAGTAATTTTTACTTACCCCAAGTTAGGATTTGAAATCATGTCTTCCCTTTTTGTATAGTACTGGTGTTTACTTATGCTGTTTACATGTCCTTATATTATTTGGACCAATGTTTGATTAATAATTTGTGCTACTTCCCTTAACTTAACATTACTGGCCTGAATTTATGTTCTGATTATTAAAGTCGACTTCTAATTGATCATGGAATTATTTTTTACCTTATTTAACCTAGTACTTGACTATTAATTGATTCCATATAATGTTTTCCTCAAATTAAGTGATGCTAGTCGGACTTCATTTGATTCTATCTTGTTAATTGATTTATGCCGACTCTAATTGGTTGTTAGGTATTTTCATACCTTATTTGGGTAGGATTGGTTCAATACCTTTTTTGTTTACTTCACTTAGTGCTATTTAAGCCCTCTCCTTTCTCCCTAACGACAACACTCGAACTCTCTTGTTCTCACGAAAAATTTAAACTCTCTCTTTGTTCTCTTGTTCTGATTTCTGCACTAAGTGGCTATTATTTGGCCGGCTGAAAGCCAAGGCTAAATTCTCTGGAATTCAACTGTTATTGCATTCTTACTTGTTTTCTTCTCAACTTGTATGCCCTAACTCTTGCTATTCTGTGACCTATCTTTATTCGATTATTCAGTTTCAATTCCTAGCATGATTCTGCCCTTTACATGACAATATGATGATACTGTTAACTTAACCTTAAGTTATTTCAAACAATGTGAACCTTTCCTAAGATAGTTTAATGTTCAGTCTGTACTGCCAGATACTACAAGCATGTAAGCAAATATGTTGTGGCTTAATTCATGTGTCCTGTCTGTGATTCTGCCTAATTGCTTCTTTATTTAAGCCATGATTGTTTTAATACTAGCACGAACATTTAGCCTAATCAAATGCTAATTTTTTTGAATTATGTGTTGAACATGAACCTGTCTATTTCTTGGTGCAGTTATGCCTGCAACCCTGTATTCTGAACTTTTCTCTCTTCTAAAATTGAACTGTTTTTGAAACCTGCCCCCTTTCCCTTTATGTACTATTTTTAAATTCCTACTCTTAGTCATTTAGGTTCTCACCACCCCTAGTGTGAGCACTGCCTAAGGTCTTTGAGACTCCTTTGAAATCTGACACATTGGGGTTGGTATACCAATCTTTATGAGTTATCTTTCTGAATAAGGTTTTGGTGTGAGCATTGCCCAGGGTCCCTGAGGCACTTGGGAACTTTGACACATTGGAAGCCCAATTTTATGTGCCATGGATGGATCACTACTATGCTCCAGAGTTGTTATGATTGAAGGCCTGGTTCCCAGGTTTAGATTGGGCCTATCACATTCGCATACTAGAGATCCTGCTTATAGGATTTTCCGTTAATTCTGCATTAGAAATCATGTTCATAGGGTACGCACATAGTTTCAACCCAATGTGCATTAGTGACCGTATCTATAAGACCTTTGTTTTTTTGAGTTGATTATCTGGAAATCTGTTTATTTCTGTCCAAATACGATTATTAGAAAGCATGCCTATAGGAAATAAAAAAATTAGTTTCAACCTAGAAATCATGTCTATAGGATTTAAAGTTAATAGATATCACTCCTATAGGGTAAAATCAGTTTCAAACTTAGAAATCATGCATATAAGGGTTTTAATCAATTCAGCAATTAGAAAGCATGCCTATAGGATTTTCTAAAGGAATAAAAACCTGTCTTTATGAGCTAAAATTAGTACCACGCTTAGAAACCATGTTTATAGGTCTGTAATTAATAAACTCGTAGAAATCATGCCTATAGAATTCTGTTAATGAATTCAAACGATTTTGGCCATCACTTAGGCAATATGTAGGACATACTAATGATTCTGGGCTTAAAATGTGACATATTACTTGCCTGGAATTCCCAGATTCATGCTTAATAAAATCAGTAGGCAAACAAATAAGTCCCAATGCTCGCTTTTATAAAACTGTCTTTATATTCTGTTTCTTCTCATATAGATATCTTGCCTATAGGATTTTAAAATTAACGAAGTTTGCTGATTCAATTGCATGCTTTTGTTATTTACGTGTGGAGGTCAATGTGAGCCCTTGTTTGTTTCTCTATTTGAAAGTCATATTTGTCTTTTTTTTGTCGCCTAGATTTTTCATTATTAGTAACATAGGTCGGTCTAGAACCATCCTAAATAGAGGTCCTAATACCTCCAGGGCCATAGACAAGGGACGGGTAGTACATGCATAACGAATGCGTTAGAAACTACTAGAACGCTTAGGTAACAACTTAAAGATAGTAATTGGGTAGTAAGTAAATGATAGCCTGTGCGCTAATGCTATGAGTAATACCCCAACTTGGGGAAGTTACAAAGTATTGCATGCAATGGTCCTATCGGCTAAAAAACTAGGACCCCCTTTAATCATGTTTAAAGTAATTTGTATTTTCCAAATTATTTCTTTCCCTTTTAGACTAATTCGCTTAATTAAGTTCGACCAGGACCCACCATTGTGGACCTCGAGGGGTTCCTAAGACCTTCTCATGGAGGTAATTTGAGCCCTTACCTGATCTCTGGTGATGCAAACTTGTTTTATGAGTTAATTGCTTTTGGTGCCCTAACGCACCTTAATCCGTTAGGTGGTGACTCTTCCAATTCCTTACCAATCCCAAAAAGAAGGAGTTGTCCCAAAAATATCGAAACCCAATTTTGCGAGGAAAATGGGGTGTTACATATGCATCGATTTCTAGGCGATCACACTGCTCCGACCTCCTATGGCCACGTTGGCCGGCGGCCGGCAACCACTAGTGGTTGGGAAGCCCCCCCCCCCCCCCCACAAAAACCAACCCCCCCACACCCCAAAAAAAAACCCACCCCACCCCACGACACA
>ML267969.1:18500-52386 GCA_005239495.1 Nicotiana undulata
CCCCCCCCCCCTAACATAACCCAGCCCCCTATGACGTCAAATAACACCCCATCATCGCTGGATTACTCAAAACATTTCACGCCATGCACGTTGAACAGTGCCATGCACAACCAGGTAACCACGATTGCTCCTATTCCAATGCGTAGGCCAACTCTCTTGAATGGTGAACATGTAATCCAGTTCATAGAAGCTGAAGTGCAGAGAATGGATGTTATTAAGGGTCTACAATTTGCCATCATTGGTAAACTCTATTATGGTAGCCCAGATTTGCGGCAACTACGTAAATTTATTCCAATCCAATGTGGGATCAAAGGTAAGTGCAACATTGGTTTTTTAAGGGAGAGACATGTGTTAATTCGTATGACATTATACCAAGATTATTTGAATTTTACTTCTAAGGCAGCCCACTATATTAAAGACAATGAAGGATATGAGTATCAACTTAGGGCAAGGGTAAAGGTCTTAGTGGATTTATTGGTTGATCTTCCTAAAAGGGTGAGAATGGACATATTGAATGAAGCTAATGGGGAGATTAGGACGAAATGGGTGAAGATTCACTATGATATGCTGCCAAAATACTGTAGACATTGCAAACTACAAGGTCATGATCAACTGGATTGCTGGAGATTACATCCTGAGTTATATGTGGAAAAGGAGGCACCTATCAAGCAGTAGAAGGGACTGAATAGAACAATACCAACTCACATCCTCTGATGATCCTATCTAGTGGAAAGGTGGTAGGGAATGTAGCTACTACAACAAAAGAACAGTGGAAAGAAGTGAAGGATAATAGAGTCAAAAATGTCAATCAAGATGGAAATCAAAGTGGTAAAGGAAAGGATATGGTCCCAGCCTAGCAGGGAGGAAATCAAGCAAAAGTGAGCATTATTAATAATGTTGCAGGCCAGAGGAAAGGAGACCAAACAAATGCAGGAAAGGAATTGGTTCCAGTTGGCAATGCAACAAATAACCAGGTGCAGGTTACTATCAAATTTGCAGTCTTAGAGGTGGTTGATGATGAGGAATAAACTGATAACCAGTTGGAAACAACTCAAACAACTCCTCACAACCAAGAAAAAGGAGACCAGAGTGTGCCTAAACAGAAACAACAAAAGGCTGCAACCACACCAAGAAATATTAACCCCACAGCACCAGCTTATACTCCTAACTCAACAGGGATTGGGTCTACTAATGGTTTACAAAATGCTTCTTCAAAGGGTAAGGGCAAGATTGCTGCAAAAACAAGAGAGTCGACGGCTCAATGGGTGGAAAGAGCCTTCAATAGTATTACCCCAGCAAGGACATCAGGTGTAGGTGTTAACACTTCTTGTCAGGAGTTTCCATCACAAGACAATGTGGTTGAAAAGAGTTGCAAAAAACTCCTGAAGAACAAGCAGAAGGTGTAAGGTTTCCTACTGTTAGAGAAAGAGTGCAATGGAATGGTGGGAGATTATGGATAAATCAAAGAGAAGTTGATTCATATGAGGAAGAAGTACCAGAAGGTGCATCAATTGATGAAGAACCAGAAATAGAGGACAAAGAAGATGATGAACAAAGTGTAGATGGGAATCCAATTGTCATGGTAAGCAACAAGGGTGAAGACAGTACATGGGGAGGTTTGATGGAACAGGAAAAAAAAAACTGGCTATAACAAATGGAGAACGAAGACCAGAAGGTTTAATTGCAGATTTAACTGTTCCTGGTGAAACAGACGCAGAGGAACCTCAAATTTCAATCACTGAGCCACAAGAACTTATTGACAAAGGAAAGGAAAAACAGTCGACTAAAGAAAATAATGCAGAAAAAAGTACTGTTCCATTGGAATCTGGACAATTGAAAATATAGAGGACAGGTGAAGAACATGTTCTTGCTTCAAATTTCCAGATGCAATCACAGGCGACCACAGCAGGAATACCAGAAGAAATAAATGGAAGTGAAGAAGAGGAGAGAGCAGGGAAAGACATGGACCAAGAATCAACTACACAGAATTTTATGAATGTAGCAAAGCAAGGTGATCTCTCACCTAGGCAGATGGAGAAGGCAAAAATAGCAGTCAAAGGGAGAACGAAGCAGCAGAAAGATATGGTAGTAGCTCCAACTACAGGGGTACAAACAAGGAGGACATTGTCTAAATCTGGTAACCAGTGATGGATGCACTCATCTAGAACATAAGATCAGTTAACACACAACAGGCCTTTGAAAGGCTTATCAAGATGCAAAGACAGAAACATTATGAGTTCATTGGTTTGATGGAACCTAAGCAACAGGCAAAGAAATTAGAGAGGTACAGGAGCAAGATTGGGTTTGCACACGCCATATCAAATGTCTCTAACAAAATTTGGGCTTTTATTGATGAAGTGTATGAAGTTACAGTAATGTATAACATGGTGCAGCAATTAACACTTAGACTATTTCACACTGAATCCCATGTGGAATTAGTTCTAACCTTGGTCTATGCTAAGTGTGATGCTATAGAGAGAATAGAGTTGTGGGACTCACTGTATGCTATGGCAAGAGATATGGAAGTGCCATGGCTTGTAGGGGGTGATTTCAATGTAATACGGGATGAAGAAGAGAAATTTGGAGGGCTTCCAATTTCACTAAATGAAATTGATAATTTTAGGCATTGCATAAACACTTGCAATTTGTCTGATCTTGGATTCAAAGGCAGTATATTTACATGGTGGAATGGTAGGGCGGAGGAAGATTTCATATTCAAGAGGCTTGACAGGTGCCTAGCCAATGAGGTATTCCAGCAGACTTTTCTTGGGATTGAAGTTCAACATCTTTCAGAGATTGGATCTGATCATAGTCCAATGCAACTAAAGTGTGATATAGAATCTCCATCTATGAAGAAACCTTTTCGATTCTTGAATTTTTGGGTGGAACATGAATCATTCAAGCAGGTAGTACAAGAAAACTGGAATGTAGATTTCAGTGCTAACCCTTATACTACTTTTAATCATCAACTGAAGAAGGTGAAGAAGGCTCTATCCCAATGGAGCAAAGCAACTTTTCGGGATATTTTCCCGAAAATTGCTAGCATGGAGGAAGTGGTTTTAGTCCATGAGACTGAATTTGAAGCCAACCCCACAAGGATGAACAGAGAAAGATTGCAAAGAGTGCAGGCAGAATTAATCAAGGTGTTGGCACTTGAGGAGAAATACTGGCAACAGAAGGCTGGGATGAAATGGTTTAAGGAGGGAGACAGAAACACTAAATTATTTCATGCACAAGTTAAAGGAAGAAGGAAGAGACTGCAACTTAACAGGATACAAAACAACCTGGGAATTTGGATTGAAGAGGAGGAAGAGATTGTTGTTGAGGCTATCAGATTCTTTGAGGAGCAATTTACTGAAACAGCAATACCTTCATCTTTCGACATCATTGATCATGCCCCTAACTAAATTAATATGGATCAAAATTTAGAATTAACAAAACAACCAACAAAAGAGGAAGTAAAGCAGGCTGTGTTTGGACTCAATGGGGACAGTGCTGGGCGACCAGATGGTATGACATGAAGATTTTTTCAGACATGCTGGGATATACTAGGTGATGACATGTTTGACATGGTGCGTGCATTTTTAATGGTCATGATATTCCCAAAATAATCACATACACTAACCTTGTTCTTCTTCCAAAGAAGAAAGAGGTTACTACATTCTCTGATGTAAGGCCTATAAGTCTCAGCAATTTTACAAACAAGGTGATATCGAGGGTGATTCATGACAGATTTGGGGGGGTTGCTTCCAAGTCTAATATTAGAAGAACAAGCAGGGTTCGTTAAGGGCAGGAGCATAGTGGAAATCATGCTATTGGCACAGAAAATTGTGAAAGACATGAGGCTACGAACAAAGGTTGGACCAAATGTTATCTTGAAGTTAGACATGGCTAAGGCATACGATCGATTGTCTTGGCTATTTCTGACCAATGTTCAGAAGAAAATGGGCTTCAATGAAATGTCCATAGGCATGGTATATGGAATAGTATCAAATAACTGGTATTCTATCCTCATAAATGGCCAAGCTCATGGCTTTTTCAGGTCCTCACGAGGAGTAAAGCAAGGAGATCCCCTCTCTCCTACTTTGTTTATACTGGCAACTGAAGCTTTATCGAGAGGTCTCAATTCATTGCATCAAAACATACATTTTTGTGGCTTTGAACTTCCCAAGTGGAGTCCAAAGATCAACCATCTTGCATATGCAGATGATACGATCATATTTTCATCATCTGATGCAACTTCACTCATGCAGATCATGGAGATTCTTAAGTCATATGAATCTACATCTGGGAAATTGGTGAACAAGGCAAAGTCAGCAGCCTATATTCATCACTTGACAGCTATTGAGGTAGTGGACAAGGTGGAAAGGATCACAGGGATGACGAGACAGGAATTTCCTATTATATACTTAGGCTGCCCCATATTCTATTCAATGAGAAAACTGGAGTACTATCAGCCTATGATTACTAAGGTTTTAGACAGATTGCAATCATGGAAGGGGAAGTTATTATCTATAGGTGGAAAGGCTGTGCTTATAGCTAATGTGCTGCAAAGTATGCCTATACACCTACTATCAGCTGTCAACCCTCCCAAATATGTGATAAATAGACTACACAAGAATTTTGCTCAGCTTTTCTGGAGTAGCTCAGTAAGTGGAACTTCGAGGCATTGGGCATCTTGGAACACACTATGCATGCCATGTGAAGAAGGGGGGATTAGATTTAGGTCATTGCATGATGTAGCAAAAACTCTATTCTGCAAACAATGGTGGAACTACATGACAAAGCCAAGTTTGTGGAGCTCTTTCATGTCACAAAAGTACTGCGAGAAGATGAACACAGTGATTGTCCCATGGAGAAGGGGATCACACATATGGAGAAAAATGCTGGAGTGCAGGGAATTTATTGAACACAATCATATGGAAACCAAAGACGGGCTCCTCACTATTTTGGTATGACAACTGGACAGGGTTAGGGGCACTGTATTTCTTAGTTCCACATGATTTTGGTGTTGATGAAACTGTACATAATGTATATGATATTTTGAAGAAGGAGAGTGGAATGTGGATAGATTGTTTGGAATATACCAGAGGAATATGCAGTCCACATCATGGAAAATATCAAGCCACCTAGTGCTATGAGTGTGCTTGATACACCTTATTGGATGCTGGAATCAAGAGGATACTTCAGTGTAAAGACTGCATGGGAATACCTAAGAAGAAGAGAGGATCCAAGGCTAGCATACATAATGATTTGGGTACAAGGTCTACCATTCAAGATAGCCTTTTTCATGTGGAAAGTATGGAAGGCAAAACTTCCGCTGGATGACTTTATAAGGAGACTTGGGTATTTTATGCCTTCTAAGTGTTGGTGTTGTCTGGAACCTAAGGAAGAATCCCTGCAGCATCTTTTCTTTACATCACAAACATCTAGGCAGTGTGGTCCTACTTTCTATCGAGGGCAGGGATAAACATAGAGGGGATTACACTACACCAAGCCATCACTAAATGCTGGATTGCCCCAGTGTGCACCAGGTTAAAACCAATAATGCAGGCCATTCCTTCATGTATAGTGTGGGAACTTTGGAAAAGGAGGAATAACATGAAGTATGGGGATCCAGTCACAACAAACAGGGTGGTATACCAGATTTCATCAAATCTCCAAGCATTGGCGAAAGTTAGAAAACCAGGAATAAAGGTGGTACCTCACAGGTTGAGTGAACTAATTGATATGATGGAAAGATACACTCCAAAACTGAAGGTAACGAAAGTTATATGGGAATTCCCTAATGAGGGGTGGTTAAAAGTTAACACTGATGGGGCCTCGAGGGGTAATACTGGCATGAGTTCAATTGGTTTCTATGTGAGAGATGTGAATGGGGACTTAATTTGGGCAGAAGGCAAAGTGATTGAAGACACCACAAACACAGAAGCTGAGGCACAGGCAATGGTAGAGGCATTGAGATTCTGCAGATCTCAGCACTACTCTAACATATGGGTTCAAACTGACTCCATGCTGATAAAGAGGATCATGACTTGTGAATAGGAGATACCATGGAACATTGTAGAACAAGCGGAGGATATACAGCAGTTAATGAGAAGGGGCAATTATACAGTAACTCACATCTATAGAGAAGGGAACAAATTGGGAGATCACTTGGCCAATTATGCTCTTGATCATGGGGATATTGAATTTCAAGAATTTTGGCAGCTTGATATACAAGGTCGAAGGATTATCAATGAGGATAAGCTGCAATGTCCAAGTTTAAGGGTGAAGGTGGGCAAGAGTTGAGGGTTCAGGAGGGTAGAAGGAGCTGGAGGCAGTGCAAACCATTTGATCATCATACTCAAAGCCTATGGGTGGAGAATATGAGGATCAAATTTTTAACTAATTCTGTGTTCTTTTTTGCAGGTCTGAGTACTAAGGCAATGATCTATGCTGTAATGGGCAAGTCAATGGTGGTATTAGTCTTTGCACTCACTCCATAGGGAGACTAATTCAGCTAGACATTGACATAGTAACAAGGGTTCCATCATACTTGTGGATAAGTTGTGCAGCTCACAAAGTCTCTATACAGGATCATGAGAAAGACAAGGCACACAATGGGGACTTGAAGGTGAAAATGAAGGGAAAAAAAGGAAAAGGAAAAATCAAAGGATGAAATGTCCAGAATGTTTAAACGAAATGGACATAAGGAACGGGAAATTAGAAAAGAGTGAGATACAGGAAGTCAAGCAATTTCAGTGACCAAAGAAGGGGGTACAACAGATAACTGTGAGCTGTGAACTGGGAGAGGGCAGCAATATATACAAGGACCTTACAAAAGAGTGCTCAGAATGTATAAGAGAATTGGGCAACATGTTGAAGCATGGAGAAATGAGGAGTCACAGGCAACTGGTATGAAAATAAGGGAAACAAAGGAATTATTGCCTAGAATGTCTAATCGAATTAGTCAAGATGGTACAAGGAGATCAACTGAAACATGATAGGAATAATAAGGAATAGAGTACCATGGGTGAAGGGATATCACATGCTCACCATGTACTAATCCTTAGGGAGGATCACATGGTGGCTACTGTTTATACTAACTTTGTTTTCTTTTTTGCAGGAGATGTTATTGTACCCATACCTTGTCACTAATTACGACTCCTAAGGGTGGTATTAGTACTATGTACTCATTCCCTAGGAGGAGGAAAAGTGACATGCACAAGTATGGGAGTCACATGCTGGAACAGGCCAACGGGTGATTACTACAAGCATGGTAATTGCCTATACGTGCTGAAAATAACAGAGATCCATCTGGGCTGGACCTTGACACAGCACAACTTACCATCACATGGACATTCACCCAAGACATGGGCATTCAGAAGATCAAAGGGGAAAACACACGACATTGGAGGCAAAAACACTGAAGCTGAAATGACATTACCCTCAGTATATTGGATGGGTGATACGGGCTTGCACAAACTTTTAAGAGGTAACACCCAAGCATGGCTGACCATCACTCACACCCAGGAAGACCCTCAAGAAACAGTCACACGAACTCATCAAATGAAGACATCCAAAATTGGAAGCAAAAGCAGTAATTTCCGATACAAGTTGATGCTATGTATCCAGTCTTGGCGCCTAGTAATTGGGGGAGCAGACAAACAACAGGAGACACAACACATGGAGATAAATGAAGGTATTGGACCAAGGGGGATTAATTTGGTAAGAAACTCAGCTGAAAGAAGCAAACATGCTAATGAAATGACCAAGTTGAGATGTGTCTGGTGTAGGAAAGGCTGGGCAGTGCTCTCATGGACAGATATACATGATCGGCATGAAGGATCTTCAATATGTAATAGGCTAGTTTTTTTCTATTGGTTATATGCACTTTATAATATTAAGTTTGAGTATACTATACTCAAATTTAATAATAGGGTAGAAGTAGTTAACAATTTCTATAGTCCTAACTTGAGTAGGACAACACTTTATTTGTTTTATGCTTTTGATATAAACAAAAACTAGCCCTAGGCCTTGCCTAGCGGATTACTTAAAAAAAGGTCATTTATCTGGTTCTAGACAATAAGTTTGTTAGATCATCAAAACATTTTTGATGATGACAAACATTTTAAATTGACAAACTTTCAATTAACCTGATAAAGTACCAGGAACGTCACAAGTTCCCCCTGACTCTATGCTTCCCCCTTAATCACCTGCTTCAATTTTCAAGTATCTATCTTCCCTCTTTTGGCATCATTAAAAATACATAAGCAGGCAAAAATCATAAAGAAGTATATCACAGCTAACTCATGCCACATGTGTGCACACAACATGACAGAAAAGAGAAGCAGAAGAAAGACAAGCATATCACTAGCAAAGGCAAGTTTGGACTGTTTCAGGAGGGAGCAGCAAAAGTGAATTCCAACATACCACCACAAAAAAAACAACTACCACAATCATCAAAACAACAAGATAAACTGGTCACTGAGGGGTTTCTTAAGGGGCACTAGAAGAGGAAGGCTTGGAAGAGGCAACAAGGGTTTTGAGAACAATACCATCCGTGCATTGGCAGACATCTGCTCCTCAAGCAGTTTCTCCCTTAGGTTCTCCACCTGTAGCCGCAGCTCATCATTTTCTTTAGATAGATGAGCTTTTTCTACATTGGAAGAGTTAGAAAATCCAGATGATCCAACAGCCTGACTAAGCTGAGTCTCAAGAATGGCATTCCTTGCCTTCAACTTTTGGATTTCTTTTGTAGCGATGTTCCGAGCGTTGATGAGCTGAAAAATCATCGAAGTGCTCCCCATTCCCCCTACTTTTTTGATGTGTTCAGATTCTTCCAGAGTGGTCTTTGAGAAGGTTTGTTTTCTGGTTCCCATTTTCGGATTTCCCAAAGGTACCTTAAAGAACTTGAAGCCCCGTGTGAGGAGAAACCCATACGGAAGCCCATGGTTCCCATCCTTAAAGACTGCCACCTTCTACATGTGCTCGATCATAATGGCCGGTAAGTCTATAGAAGGGAAATCATCAAGTGCCTCCATGAGGTACAAATCAGACTTAGAGGTGATGGACCTCCTTTCAGCACGGGGAAGTAAAACTTTGTTAACCAGTTCAAAAAGAAGCTGGTACACAGGAAGTAATTCCTTCTTGTGCACCCGTTCCCCATGTTGGACTACTTTCTCCTTTACGATAGCACGCCTGAAATTGGCTCCACAAGAACCCCTTACTGAGGACAGACCTTCAGTGGGAACTTTGAGAATGTTCCCCAACACAGAGGCATCTAACACTATGCCCACTCCATTGACTAACACACATATATGATCCTCTGCAACAGTGAAGAGGCTTGCATAAAAGCTTTGAACCTCCTATAGACTTTGGGCACATCCTCCTTGAACAAATGGCCCCATTGTTGGAACTCCACCATATCCAAGATTTGTCTCATTACTTCCATCTCTATGATTTCTGGGTCAAACATGTGACCCCACAAAACATTTTGAAACCTCGACCTTTCTTGCCCTAACCCACTGTCACTTTGCACATTCTCCCCAGTACCAGGTTCCCAAACAGTTTCTCACTTTCTTTTTCTAGATTTTGCTACGGACTTCCCTTTACCACTTGAAGCAATCAGTATATCATCCCTAGACATATCTTCCTCCTCCACAACTTTCTTAGACTTAGCACCACTCTTCACTGACGTTTTACATAGCTTTTCCACTACTTCCTTTGAAGAACAAGACACAGATTCTTGCAGTTTCTTAGATCCCTTAACCAAGGAACTAGCTTCATCTACAATATCCTCATCTACATCCACCACAGGAACATTTTTATCACACACAACTTCCCCTTCTTTCCTCACCTCTTCTTCTTCTTCTTGCTGCTCCTTCTACTTTTCTGCAGAGCAGACTCAAAAGCCTCCTTCTTCTGTAACCTAGTAGTTGGTCTATTGGAAGAGGGCTCAGGAGTGACTGATGACTTTCTGATTTTGAAGCGAGCATTGAGAACCATATCATCTTCATAATCCTTGTCATTGGGTTCCTCAACAGGAGGAATGAACTCCAATGGCTTAGTGTAGAAGATAGGAGCCTAACATGTTTCCTCAGGAAGGGAATCAGGTTCTGCAGTAGGGTTTTTAGAAGCTTTTTCATATGTAGGAGATTCAAAAGATACAATGGTTCCGTCATCCCCTAAAAACGGAGTTTCTTCCCCTTAAGACTCAGCCAGAAGAGAAGGTCCTTCACTCACCAAGCTTTCAGCAGCAATAGGCATGATGTTTTCTACTGCTTCTTTCTCCAGTGACTCCATGGGAGCCACTGAGTCCAGGACGGGAGAGTTTATGTACTGGTTGGTGTCTTCCTCAGAAACCCCTGATTCTTGAGGGGTAGAACCTTCTATTTCCCCCTTGTTTTGATCAGACAGCAAAGGGGAACCAGTGTTAACGTCTGAGACTTCTGAAACCTCAACACTTGGGAGCGAAATAAGGTTAGACGGAGTTTAGAGGGAGATAGGAGATGAAGAAGAAACATGTTTGGACATATTGGTAGTAGGGGTAGTACAGAAGAGTGTTTCTGGCGGTGACTCTAAAGGAGTTGGAGAGACGAGGATGGGGTCGTTAACGGCAGTTAGGGAAGGTTGTTCATGAGCCATAGTGAAGGAAGGTTTGAATCTGAGAGAATGGAGAGATAGAGTGGGGACTAATTATTCAAAACTCAAGAAGTGAGAGGGTTTTATGGAAAGAGGAGCTAATAATGAAAGGGGAGAGAAACTGGTTCTGAAACAGCGGTAGGTTTGTGGAAAGACGCAATGGTGTAGTAAAGGTGAAAAGATTTGAAAGAGGAGACGTGATATACAGGATCTGAAAAGGTGGATGATGTGGCAGTTTAATAAATTTTGTTGCCATCTTGAGATATGCATGAGAAAAACACATGACTACTAACATGTGGTGCAGGAATCGGGTTCCTGGCCAGTTTTTGCCAAAAGATTTTGCAACTCTCTTTTGTAGCTCACGCACTGTTCCTTTATCTTCTATGATCATTATGCGTGTCTACCTGCAACGGTATAGATGTGAGTTAGGCTTGGTCAGAAAACACGTTTAGCTAATTTTACCTGAATATGACTTCCATCGCCATAAGACGAGAATCAGGTTCTCAATTAGGTTTGATTAACCCCAGTGCCATCATATTTCTCTCAAAGTGTTCCCTTCTTAAAGCTTTGTTAAATATATCTACAATTTGGTCTTCTGTGCAGCAGAACCTCATACAGATAAGCCCATTTTCCACATTGTCTTTGAGGAAATGATGTTTGACATCAATGTGCTTGGTTCTCTTATGTTGAACCGGGTTCTTTTCCATATTGAGTGCACTGGTGTGTTCACATAGGAGAGGTACACAGTGAATGTGTACTCCAAATTCCTCCAATTGTTGTTTGATCCACAGTAGCTGAGCACAACAAGAAGCTTCATCAACATATTCAGCTTTAGCTGTTGAGAGAGCTACTGAGTTTTTCTTCCTTGTACCCCATGAGATTAGACATGATCCTAAGTAATGAGCCATTCCATATGTGCTTTTTCATGTCCACCAGATAACTTGCATAGTCAACATCAGTATAACTAATAAGATTGAAATTGTCACATGAAGGGTAATACAGAACCAGGTCTTTTGTTCCCTTAAGATATCTCATAATTCTCTTAGCAGCCTTCAGGTGAGATTACTTGGGATTTTATTGGAACCTTGCACATAGACCCACACTAAACACAATATCTGGCCTGCTGGTAGTAAGGTAGAGTAGTGATCCAATGATTCCTCAATACATTGTTTGATTTACAGGTGATCCAGATTCATCCATGTCTAGCTTTGTGGAGGTAGCAATAGGGGTATAAATCACCTTTCATGCTTCTATATCAAACATATTCAGAAGTTCCTTGATGTATTTCTAGTGACTAATACATGTTGCCTTCGTGGACTGCTTCACTTGAAGACCCAAGAAGAAGTTCAGCTCCCCCATCATGCTCATTTCAAACTCACTTCCCATGAGTTTAGCAAAGTCTTCACATAGTGAGTCTAGTGTTGCCCCAAATATCATATCATCAACATATACCTGAAGGATGAGCGGGTTCCTTCCTCGTTTCTTTAGGAATAGAGTATTGTCAATTTTTCCTCTTGTGAATCCATTTTCCAAGAGAACTTGGATAGACTTTCATACCAATCTCGAGGGGCCTGCTTCAATCCATAAAGTGCCTTATCCAATTTGAACACATACTCAAGATGATCATTACATTCAAAACCTGGAGGTTGCTTGACATAAACTTCTTCCTTAAGAAACCATTCTGAAATACACTCTTCACATCCATTTGGAACAAGGTGAATTCCATATGGGATGCAAAAGCAATGAGAATCCTAATGGCTTCCATGTGAGCAACAGGGTCAAAGGTCTTATCATAATCAATCCCTTCCTCCTGGTTGTAACCTTGGACAAGAAGCCTTGATTTGTTCCTTTTAGTGTTTCCATGTTCATCCAGCTTATTTTTCAATACCCACTTGTTCCTTATGATGGTTCTGTTTGAGGGTCTAGGTACCATGTGCCATACCTTATTTCTTTCAAATTGGTGCAGCTCCTCTTGCATAGCCGTGATCCAGTCTGCATCCTTCAAGACTTCTTTGATATTTTTGGGTTCTATTTGGGATAGAAAGGTTGAGAAGGCAAGGGAATTTCTGGTTTTTGATCTTGTCTGGACTCCAGAATCAAGGGGGTGATTATATTATCAAGTGGATGGGAGCATTTATGTTTCCAATTGGGAACTGGAATCTCATTGGTAGAAGAACTAGGTAAGCCTGACTGGTTCCCCTGCACTCCTCGTTCTCCTATCTTTGGAGTGCTTTGAACTGCATCAACAACTTTTTCTTCAGCTTCAGTGGTAGTGATTTGGGTACCAGGTTCCTCATGAGAAAGGGAAGATGAGGTTACATTGTCTTCACCAGTTTCCTTCATCTAACTCATCATATCCGTTTTTCCATTTGACACATTAGTGATCTCCCCAGGAACCAACAGTGGTTCATTGTCTTGATCGTCCCTGTTTCTTTTCTCGCCAAATGGAGGTGTCTCGTTGAAGATCACATGAACACGTTCTTCCACGCACTGGATCCTTTTTTTGTAGACCTTGTAAGCTTTGCTTTGAGAGGAATACCCAAGGAAATTCCTTCATCACTTTTTGCATCTAACTTTCCAAGGTGATCCTTTCCGTTGTTGAGAACATAACATTTGAATCCAAAGGTTCTCAGATGAGTCAAATTTGGTTTCCTTCCATTGAGCAACTCATAGGGCATTTTGTTCATGAAGGATCTCATCATGCACATGTTCACCAAGTAGCAGGCAGTGTTTATTGCCTCTGCCTAGAAATATTTGGCAAGTCCACTATCAATAAGCATTGTTCTAGCCATGTCTTCGAGAGTTCTATTCTTCCTTTCAACGACTCCCTTTTGTTGTAGAGTCCTTGAAGCTTAGAAGTTGTGGGTGATCCCATTTTCACTGCAGAACTCATCAAACATGGCATTGTCGAATTCTGTTCCATGGTCGGATCTGATGCAAGCTACTTTTAATTCCATATTCACTTGGATATTCTTAACAAAGGCCACGAATACTTCGAATGTCTCATCTTTTGTTCTAAGAAATAGTGTCCAAGTGAACCTTGAGTAGTCATCTACAATCACAAAGATATATCTTTTTCCTCCCCCTCTTGGCACTGTCATAGGGCCACATAGATCTATATGAAGGAGCTCGAGTGGCTTTGATGTGCTGACATCCTTCTTTGGCTTAAAGGATGATTTCACATGTTTTTCTATAGCACATGCATCACACACTCTGTGTTCCTTGAACCTTGAATTTTGCAAACCACGAACCAGGTCCTTCTATATCAGCTTATTCATAAGGGAGAAGCTTGCATGTCCCAACCTTCTATGCCATAATTCTGCATCATCATCAACTGCTTTCAAGCAGCCCATATCACTAGCTTGTAGAGACTCACAATCAACAACATAGATGTTCTTGTACCTTTTGGCTACTAGAACCACTTCACCAGTTACCAGGTTAGTAACTGTGCACACTTTAGACAAGAACTCTACTTTATTTCCTTTATCACATATTTGCGAGACACTCAAGAGACTGTATTTCAGACCATTTACATAGTTCACATTCTCAATTGAGTGTGAAAGAGACTTTCCAACCTTTCCCACACCAAGAATGTACCCTTTTTTTCCATTTCCAAAGGATACATTCCCTCCTTGCAGGACTTTCAGTGAAAGGAAATCCATGGTGTTCCCAGTCATATGCTTGGAGCATCCACTTTCCATGATCCATTGTTGACCACTTCCTTCCACTGTTCCCTGCACAAATATATCACTAGTTAGATTTAGGAACCCAAACCAGTTTGGGTCCCTTGTAATGAGAAAAAGGGTGAATGAGAGCATTTCTAGTCCAAGCAGGTAGAATGCATTTTTTGCGCGTGGCACCGGGTCCCTTTTTAATAATCACTTTTTCAGCAAAAACTTTGTTTTTGTGAACAGATTGAACTCTGGCCTGGCAATTTTTCTTGAAGTGCCCATTGTTCCCACAGTGGGTACAAAGCCAGTTAGCAGGTACAGTGACGTACTTGTTGTGAGGGTTGTAAGGAATTCTCTTCTTTGAGAACCCTATTCCTTGCCTGTTTCCACTGTTATTGAAACACATGGCAGTAACAGCATCTGAGGACCAGGTCCACTTGAGAGATTTCTCAAGATCGTTTTTTACTTTCTCCGATTCTGCTTGAAGTTGCCTATTTTTCTCAAGCTCACCACATAGACTAGTTTTCACATCATTTAAGTCTTTTTCAAGTTTAATGTATGCCTCGATAGCTATTTCCTTCCCTTTTTCAATGTTTCCAAGCCTATGTTCTTTTTTAAGTCCCTCAATTGTTTCCTCTAGGTCTGCAATTACCACTAGAAAAGCATCTCTTTCTTTCTCTCTAATGACAACTTTATCAGCTAAGGCATTCTTTTCTTTGCTAAGGTTTTCTATGGTTTCCTTTAAGTCAACAACCACTACCATTAGGTCGTCTCTCTCATTTTCTACACTGTTTATTTTTCCAGTTAAAGCTTCTTTCTCCTTCTCAATATTGTCTATAGTTTCCTTTAAATCAACCGCATAGACCACCAAGTCATCCCTAGTCTTTTCAGCATCTCCTAACTCTATAGTCAAGGCATCCTTATAATTAACAAGACTTGATATGCATCAATTAGAACATTAGCTAATGACATTAGTTTCTTAGGAGAATAGGATTTCAGATTCCTCTGAACATCCCTAAAATTTACCTCATCATTGTCGTCATCTTCATCATCATCAGACTTAGCCATCATGCAAATAATGAGTCATACTCCTTTGCTTCATTTTCCATTGCCATCACGGAGTTGTCTCCTGCATCATTTTCTTCTTCTGATTCACTAGAGGAGTCTCCCCATGCTGCAAGAGCTTGCTTCAAAACATTTTCAACTGCATTTTTTGTTTGAAGCGTTTGTCAGGAACCGGGTTCTTATTTGCTGCTTTCAGAGTTATGTTTGTAATGATCCTACTTTAGAAGCGGGCAGTCTTTAATGAAATTTCCTAGCTTTCCGTACTTGTGACAGAGATCATAGTTCTTTGACTTACCGGAACTACCTCTCTTTGGTATTCCACCATTTCTTCGAACCATTTTTTGAAACCTTCTGGTAAGATAGTCCATATCACTATATTCCTCGCTTGAGTCATTTATTTCAGCCTTGAGTACCAGATTCTTCTCCTTCTTTGGTTCTCTTCTTTCAGTTTTCTTCTTTCTCTTCATCTCGTATTTCTTCATATTCCCAACTAGCTCGTCCATAGTCAAGGTCTGCAGGTCTTTGGCTTCAGTGATAACGTTCACCTTACTCTCCCAAGAGCTGGGCAAGACACTGAGAACCTTCCTCAGAAGCTTGTTTCTAGGAATATTTCTCCAAGAGAATGCAGCTCATTTATAATGGAAGTGAATCTTGTGTGCATGTCTTGTATAGACTCATCATCTTTCATTCTAAAGAGATCATACTCAGTGGTGAGCATGTCGATCTTGGACTGTTTAACCTGAGTGATTCCTTCATGCGCCATTTGCAAAGCTTCCCATATCTCCTTGGAAAATTGACAAGCTGAGATCCTGTTGTATTCATCAAATCCTATACCACACACCAGGATCTTTTAGCATGATAGTTCTTTTCCACAGCTTTTATGTCGACATCATTGTATTCCTTCCTAGTTTTCGGCACCATCACGTCAGGTTCTCCTACCTTCTTCATTGGAACATATGGGCCGTCGCAGATAACGTCCCATAGCTCGAAGTCTTCCGCCATTATGAAGTCATGCATTCAAGTTTTCCACCAGCCGTAGTACTGACCGTTGAATCTAGGAGGCCTGTAGGTTGATTGTCCTTCCTCGAAGTTTGGTGGATCAGCCATAGAGATCCTTTCTAGGTTTTAACCTTTTAGAAAGAACCTGATCTGATACCAAATTGATAGAATATATGAGTCCACCAAACTGTATAGAGACTTGGTCATATAACAGTTCCCTAGTACTAACTAATAAAACAGTAAGTAAATAAGACACAAGATTTTTACGTGGAAAAATCTCTACTCAAGGGGATAAAAAACCACGACCAACACTGGTAGGATTTCAACTTCACTAACTTGCAATACACTTGTTACAAGCCACTTTGTAATAACTCTATTACAAAGACTTCAACCTCTCTAACTTGTAATACACCTATTACAAGCCACTTTACAACTCACTAATTACAAAGACTTCAACCTATGACTAACTCTAGTCACTACACAAACTCAGCGGGTTTATGTTCTTTGAGTTTCCTAAATGGAGATTATAAGTAAGCATGATAGTAATTACAATGAAGAGCAAATACAAAGTTACAGCTCAACTAAGGACATATAAAGACTCGTAATGGAACTGGTCTATAGTAGTGTTGCACTTTGTTCTTGACACCCTTGTGACTTCAATGCTAGATGAGATCTTGAATGCTTGAGGGAATATCACAAAAATGTACATGTAAATGTTTTGTTTCCATACTCCTTGTTATTATACTTGGATGACATCACTAGGATGATGTCCACACTTGGTTGGTGCAAAGCCCTTACCAATAGGAAGTGACTGCGGCATTGTTTCTGCATTATAGCGTGCACAGTCGCAGGCAGTCACTTACCAGCTGTAGAGTTGACTTTGTACTTCTGTCAGGGAAACTCCAGAGGACCAGTTCCCTGAATTTGTTCTTGTTCATCCAAAGTCACACAGCTCATATTAGCTTAAGTCCATTGCTAAAGAATTGTACCAAGTATGCATCAAGTATTTTATCTGTTTCTAGATAATAAGTTTGTTAGATCATCAAAACATAAACCTGAGAAACCTTAAACCCATCAGTAACAAAAAGGAACCTGGTTCCTACAAAAAAGCCAAAGCGGATTTGTCTAAAGTTGGCAGAAAAGAAACCTTAAGAAGCAAAGGGTGCTCTGGGGAAAAGCGTTTGACGCTAACATGCTTGAAATGTCAGGCATAAGACAGTTGTTTGCAGTCTTCAAGTTTCAGAAGTGGACTCATTTGTTTACAATTCAGAGTCCCAAGGTTTATGAAGAGGAGGTTCAGCAGTTTCTACGTAGATCTGTTTACTATGGAAGACAATAATATACTTGAAGGTCAATGGAGTGGATTTTGTGATGGACGAGGTTGCCCTAGGAAGTGTCTTGGGTGTGTCCACTGAGGGGCTCTCATCTGTTGAAGGGGCATGTTCCCCTGACTTTAGAAAAGTCATTCGAGAAGCACAGTTTGTTCAGCGCAGGGAACAGGTGCACAAGAAGGCCCTCCTTCCAAAGTATCTTATGTCTGAAATGGTGAACAAGGTCCTTCCTCCACATGTAAAAAGGCGTTCCATTAATTCAAAAGCTGACATGTTTCTCATGGAACCACTGGATGCATACAACACCATCAACCTACCCGGTATCATTGTTGAAAATATGATAAAGATGGCATACTTCAAGGGCGGAACCGTGGTTTGCCTTATGGGTTCATGATCACTAGAGTGTTTGAATTCTTCAAATTCCTTTTGGGAAGAACGACAATAGGAACTCAAAAGCAAACTTTCTCAAAGACAATCTTGGAGGAATGCAGGTGTATTGACAAGAAGTGGGTATTGGCAGCAATTCTACAATTTATCAGTTAATTGATACTCAAAATGTTGCTAACGAGAAAATTAGGATGTTGAGGCCTAGGAATGCTATTCTTGAGGAGTAGCATAGTCAAGCCAAGAAGGAACCTGGTTCTAACAGTGCACAAGGTGCAGAGGTTGCCCACTTGACTGCTAAAAATACAGACCTGGAGAAACAGGTTGAGGATATGAAAGAGCAGCTTATAAACGAGCAGTGGTCTGCTATACCTCAGGTGCATATTCTTTTCAAATCCCTTGCTTCCTCATCCTTCCCTTCATTTTCCAGTTCCCCTTAAACAGTTCCCTTCCTAGTGTCTAGTTTAAAGATATATGTCTTAACCCCAGTGTTCTTTTTGGCTTGTTATTTGTTATGACTGGTACATTAAGTTTGTTTTTTCTGTGGATGTTTTGTAACAATGGTGTTGCTGCCTCTTTTTTCTTTTCGTATTAATTAATGAGCATCTCAGTCTTTTGCTATGTGTGACATACTCTTGTGCGTTGTTTTTAGCTATGTTATGTGCACACATGTGGCATGTGTTAACTTTGCTGGACATTTTTATGTTTGCTTGCAAATATTCTTTTTCTTATACCAAAAGAGGGAAAACAATTGAAGGGGGACAGAAAGGGAAACAGGTTCTCAGGGGGGCAAAGTTTTTCTGTAGGGTAAATTGTATGGAGATCTGGTTCTCTAGGGGAACTTCAATTGTAAGTTTATCATCATCAAAAAGGGAAAAATTGATAAGTTATGTGCCTTTTGAATTTTGATGATTTAACAAACTTCATATGAGTACCAGATAGGAGACATATTACATAGCCTCAAAGTGCTTAAAACAACAAGTTACATGTCTGACATAAGTTCCAATATGATCAGTCAAAGAAACGACAGAGGGAACAGATGGCTATCAGTTCCTCCGGTGATAGTACAAGTCACTCCCTATAGTTGTTAAAGTTGTTGCACTTCTTTGCCACGCAACAGTGCAGTAGTAACTTTATGGAGCATTCCTTGTACTGTATACTTGCTAACATCATCTCAATGAACTCACTTATATATAACCAACATGAGGCAAGGGAAAATATACACTTGCAAACCCTAAGTCATTATGTCTCTCTGAAGTGCACTGTCGCCTTTCATTAACTCCAGGCTTGAAGAAATAAGTAGCATCAGAAGAAAGCACGAGATCCCAGCACTAAATTTATCGTGTGTCCTTAGTATTATTGTATATTTGTTAGTTTTATTTACTTTTACTTCCTACTCATCTTAGTTATAAGCATTCTGTAGGATATCTTCTGTAAAATCATAAACCTTGTGTTTGTGTTTGGCTAGAGTTAGAATAAGTGGTGAGCTTTGTAATTGAGTTATTACAAAGGCTTGTAATAAAGTTATTGCAACTAGGCGAGGGATTAAGAGGTTAATTCCTAAATTATAATAGGTTGTAATCTAAAGTTTACTCGATTAGTTGTAGTTGAAATCTTACGAGTGTAGGTCGTAGTTATTAATCCCGTGAGTGGAGACCTTTCCACATAAAAAACTGTTGTGTCATTTACTTACTGTTGTATGTGTGTTCTGTGTGAACTGATAGAACCAAGTTCTCTATATTTTACATCAAAGCTCTATTTATTTTCTCTACATGGATCCCCGACTGCCCATACTTCTTCTTTCTCCTTTTTGTAACAAAAAGTACAGATGACGATTGATACCATTAATGCTGAAAGGAACATGATGATAATTGCTATTATATACCCCTCCATGATCGTGTTTTTTTCTGATATAAAAACTTTAAAAAATTTCTAGATGACTTTTTCCTTTTTCGAAAAATAGAGACGTTATTTGGAGTCTTGAACTAACGTTACTGCTTCAGGAAAACCGTTGTGCCATGTGTGCATGTGAGTTCAATTAAGTTCATCCAACTTGGGTTTGTCGACTTTGTGTTTTCTTGATTTTTCATTAGATGAAAACTGCTCAACACGACAACCTTTTGAATCTTTTTCTTTAATCAGGTTACTTAATTATTGTGTACTATTTTCTTGTTTATTTCTTTCTGCTCCTTCTCAATTCATTTTATTTTATGGAAAAAAATATAGTGGTAAGAGTGTGTGGTGGTTTTAAACATGTTTTGACTAAATAAAAGAGCATATCGTTACAAAGATAAAATAGAAAGATTATGACTAGTGTTAAAATCTACATGATCTGCCATTGATGAAACGATGATGAACTCGAAGCTTCTTCTATTGAGCTAGTTGAGCAGCAGAATGAATAAGATAATGAGAGGATTTTGAGAAATGATAACTGTCACTTCTCTTCAATAACAATACATACATATATACGTACATACATACATATATACGTACGTACATATATATATACGTACGTACATATATATATATATATATATATATATGTGTGTGTGTGTGTGTGTGTGTGTGTGTGTGTGTGTGTGTGTGTGATATCTAATGATCAATTAACTAACTAACTTGAGTAATGAAGCTGAAACTAACTAACAGGCTGGATCCTTTAAGCAAGCCTCAAGACAGTAAAACATCAAGATGGTTGATGCTTTAACTGAGGGAGGATTTGTAAAGAGTAACCATGAGTATTCCTTGTTTACATTGAGAAAGGATGAAGGTCTAGTTATTATCCTTGTGTATGTTGATAATTTACTCTAAAAGATAACAATGAATCACTCCCCAACCAACTAACTAACTGCAATAACATTTCATAATACTCCCCCTCAAGTTGCAGGGTGTAGCATGTTAAGCACACCAATCTTGCCTAATAGATGATTGTGTTGAGCTTTAAGTTTGTCTCTAAAGGAGTAGCAGTTGTCTTGGCTCCACTGAGTCCCAAACTAGAAATGAGCTCTAGAACATACTTCCTCTTATTTAGAATTACTCCTGTGCTGGATCTTAGTACTTCAACGCCTAGGAAATACTTGATTTCACCTAGATCCTTCAGCTTGAATTTCTGATGCAAAAAATGCTTTTCTTCAGCTATCAGTGCTTCATTGTTATCTGTTAGAGTAAATCATCAACATACACAAGGATAATAACTAGACCTTCATCCTTTCTTAATGTAAACAAGGAACAGTCATGGTTACTCTGCACAAATCCTCCCTCAGTTAAAGCATCAACCAGCTCGATGTTTCATTGTCATGAGGCTTGCTTGAGTCCATACAAGGACTTGAGTAGCTTGTAGACCTTCTTCTCCCCTTTCTTCTGAAACCTTCAGGCATATCCATATACACATCTTCATAGAGATCTCCCTATATAAAAGCATTATAAAATATGTTTATGTCACGACCCAAAAGCCACTATAGGTCGTGATGGTGCCTAACGCTGGCGTCTGGCAAGCCAACAGTGATTTACCAATTTAATTGCTCATTTTAGTATTTCTGAAATCATAATTTTTCGCTAATGAAAAAGTATAAAATATAATTTATAAAGTAAATGAATATATTTACATGAATGAATAACCCGAAGGAAACTCCCAAAACCCGGCGTCACAAGTGCATGAGCAAATTTTTAAGGAGTACAATAATAATAAAACATTGGTCCAGAATGTAAATAAGACAGGATAAAATAAATAGTACAATGGAGACTCGGTGGATTGCAATGCGTGGCCTGGGTTGCAGCTCACATAAAGTCTCCTCAACAAATGTGCCTACACGCCAAAATGATCACCAAATGAATCTGTCATATCCTGCACATTTGGTGCCGAAGTGTAGCATGAGTAGGTAAATCAACGCGTACCCAGAAAGTATCTAGCCCAACTCCACAGAAGTAGTGACGAGGGATCGACATAGACACTTACTAGAGGTCCAAAATAAATAACATGATAGTTCATAACCGATATGAAGTGCAAAGCAATAGTGGAGTAGACCTGAAATTTCATAATTTTTCAACTATTTCTTTTAAAGCACAAATTTCTAAATCTCGCGTTCTACATTAACAGCTCATAAATGTCATGTGCCAATATCCAGTAAATAAGGAATACCATATAAAAAATCGGGCATCAGTGGAAATATTAGCTCGTGAGCATTCGGACTACTAACGATATACGCACAACATTGCCAAAGTCGTTCGGCCCGATCCAGAATAACGCGTACACTGTCGAGGGCCGTGCATCAAGATCCATAGATGCATCTATATACTGCTGATGCATTCGGCCCGTTCCACAAGAAAAGGAAGGAAAGAGGTTACCAAATTACGAGATGCGTGTTTACAATACAGCACATTAGCTTAATATGAATATAATCTCTACCATTGCTCGAATAACTCGCCCAAAACTCAAATGTGTTAAGGCTTGGCCTAGTGTACATACATTAAATTCTAAATCGATTTCAATTATAACTTCAATTAGTTAAGCCAGCAGAATGAATTCAAACAATTCAAATATTACATGATAAGATCCTTAGTCAAACCGGGCATAAAAATGTTTAGCTATATACGGACTCTCTCCACCTCGTGCGTACATAGAACCCACAACTAGTTGCGCATAACAACAAATATCACCTAGGGGATAGTTTCCCCCTCACAAGATTAAACAGGAAACTTACCTCGCTCCAAAGTTCCATAACATTCTCCAACGCCTCTCTAAATTCTCGACTCAAATACAAACGTCTCGAAACTAGTTAAACAATGTGCAAACCAATCAAAAACACCCTAATACTCATAATTAATAAATTTAAATAATTCCCAACTTCGCTCGAAAAGCCGGTAAAATCAACCCTCAGGCCCACGTTCCCGGATGTCGAAATTGTTTGAAGATAAATTTTACCTATAACATTACGAACTCAAGTATATGATTTATTCGCAGTTCCATGTCCAATTTCATGGCCAAAATCCAAAAATACCATTTCCAGGTTTTTCTTCAAAATCCCAAATTTTCCACTAATTTCAATATTTAAATCCATACATAAATCATGTATTTAACTCACAACATGAAGGAATCACTCACCTAGTGACGGATGACTAAGAAGCTCCTCCAAAATCGCCCCAAGCTCGGCACCCATGGAAGATTTGAGATAAAAAGATAAAATGAGCCAAACCCCGTTTTTGCTAACTTATACGTTGTCGAGGTGACCTTCTTTGCGAACGCGGCAAGTCCCTAGCGTTCGCGAAGCAATACCATCTCCCACTCAAAAACTGCCTTACGCGAACATGAGTCACAGCTTGCAAACGCGAGGCTTTACCATGGCAAACCTTCGGAAACGCGAAGGCTAAAATTCTCACCAGCGCAGTTTCCCTTTCGCGAGCGCGATGCCCCAATTGCGAACGCATAGCTTCACGTTCTTGCCTTACGCGAGACCCAAGTTGCCAACGCGTAGCACAAAAGTCAGAAACTAACAGATCCTTTTTCACGAACGTGACAACACCTTCGCGTTCGCGTAGAATAAAATCAGACACCGAATATCAGCAACAACTTTGCCAAACTTGATCTGAAACCATCCCGAACACACGCGAGACCCCCAGGACCTTATCCAATCATACCTACCAGTCCCAATTCATGACACGGACCTGCTCGAGGCCTCAAGTCACATCAAACAACATCAAAACTATGAATCACACTCCAATTCAAGCTCAGTGAACTTTAGAACTTCAAACTTCTACATTCGACGTTGAAATCTGTCAAATTAAGTCCGATTGACCTCAAATTTTGCACACAAGTCATAATTGACATTACGGACCTACTATGACTTCTGGAATCAAAATTTGACCCTTATATCAAAAGGTCCACTCCCGTTCAAGCTTCCCAAAAATCTATTTCCAACTTTCGCCAGTTGAAACTAAAATGACCTACGAAATTCCAAATCAATGTCCGGACACGCTCATAATACCAAAATTACTATACGTAACTATTCCCAGGCTCGAAATTCCAAATGGAAATCCAAAACATCAAAATCCACTTCAACCCAAACTTAGGGAATTCTTAAACCTTCAAAATGCTAACCTTCCGTAATAAGTGCCAAAATACTCCCGAGTCACCCGATACTCGACCTGAACTTATGCCCAAGTCTGAAATCATCATACAAACCTATTGAAACTTTCAAATCCTGATTCCGATGTCATTTAATCAAACATTAACCCTTGGTCACCTCTTCTAACTTAAAGCTTCCAAATTTTGAATTTTCTTTAAAAATGAACTCTGAACTTCTCAGAATTAAATTCCGACCACTCGTACAAGTCGTAATATCTGAAATGAAGATACCCAAGGCCTCAAACCGCTGGACGACACGCTAGAGCTCAAAATGATCGGTCGGGTCGTTACATTCTCCCCCACTTTAACATATGTTCATCCTCGAACGTGCCACGAACTACTCCAGAATCGTCCAAAATAATTATTTAAAACCTCGTGCGCCTGCTTGTGCCACTACAACCCAGGTGATCTTGTTAGCTCGAGCCAGACCGAAAATTCTCCCTTTAATTTAGTCAATACGCCTTAGAACCAAATTCCAACCTCTGAGTTTCTCTACAAGACCTGACTCTAACATACAAACACCGTATCAACTACCACACACTGTACTAAGACACGATCAATCATATATGCTGAAATCACACCATGCACCACATAAGTCGGTTGCCCGTAATAACATCCCCTGACCACAGCAGCTACAAGTTCATGAATTTGATGCCCACAATACACCCCATAACACATATAAGCCATGTTCTACTTCTCGCAATACTGGTATGATGAAAGAGACGTGTAGAAACTCATAACCACCTGCCTAATCAATAAATCATGGAATCTCTCCTCTTGACCAAAAACCATTACCCCATTCTAAACTGAATAACGGTAGTTTCTCTTTAATGTACCTTATATAAATATCATTGCACTAATTTCAGGTCCAATAATCTTGTCTTACCTAGGACAAGCTTCTCAGGCAATAAGCCATCTAAAACATTGACCAAGATCTCATATAACGTCATCAATGTGCCGACAAGACACAACTAGAATATGGTATATATAAGGAAAAACAAACTCTGGGAAAGAACTACTCAGCCAACATAATTAATAAACAACTGAAATATGTTACGAGCCTTTCTCAGAGAATGAGAAACAAAGTGCACAAGAAGATATTGGGAACCGTACTCGACATCTCGTTGTTCCGACGTGCAACCCGATCCACACATTGCGGCGTTTTACCCAATCCAAACATAATATCGTTGCAGCGTTCAACCCGATCCAAACATAATACCGTTGCGGTGTGCAACCCGATCTAAACATAATACCTATGGCGGCATGCCACCCGATCCACACATAACAATAAATAAGGAAGTACCCAACAAGCCATAATTCTTATACCTACGAAATGTCCGAATATCGACCACAAGCACGCTAAGTGCCTAATGCAATCCGTGGGGAGATAGACATACGCTACAGAATCCAATCACAACTAAGGTGGAATAAATTATTTTTATCTCGAGAGCCATCTTGCTCATACAACACCACAAGCCGCACGAGACCTCAACACATGTGCAAATAATCAAGACGTCTCACAACCCATATGGCATAATAGAGATTTACATGGAATAGTTGTCGACTAAAATAACATCCAATGCCCGAAGACTCCTCCATAAGTAACGCTATGCTGAATGCACACACCCGACCTTATGTATAGCACACATTCACATTTAGACATATCAACGAACCGCAAGACGATTATGATCATACCATGTTGGAATAATAACCTTCCAAGAACCCTCAATAGCCTTTTTCCATGGCACATAAGAACAACCGCCCAACCCGGAAAGAACTCACACAGTCCACAACCCAAGGGATAGAACGCCTCCTAGGTATAAACTCTCACATTTGCGATTTTTACCAAAATCTCCGTACATGGTTTTAAATCATTCACAGCCAAATGACTAACATGCCACACTTATAAAATTTCCTCGTGAGGCACGCTCCTATGACCTTCTGCTCAGGTAGCAACGTCTGCACATCGATACCTCCAACCATTCCTATTCTGTAAAGTAAGTCAAGAATCTGTAAATCAATACACAAAGACTTTTCCACATAACGTCGTTCTCAGGAGACACTAAAGAAAATGCCAGCTTACTCTGAACATCTGAATTTTTACCTGCTCATCTGAGCCCGTAACATTCTTGTCAACACCGAACCGCAACAGTGATTCCTCAACTTTCAAATTCCCATGTCGCTCACTGCACCTATCATACCGTCGCGACAATACCATAATTCATCATAGTACCTGAATTACTAGTAGAATAACACTTCATTGTCTAGATTCCTTTCACTTAAATTCATTCGGAAGAACCATTGCGACACGCAACCGAAATCCCATAACCGCAAAAACTACAAACCTCAAGTTATGGTCTAAATTGCCATAATCCTTCCGGAATCCATTTACACAACAAGCCATCTGAGCAAAATACTTCCCAAATAAATCAAGTTATGGTGGTTGTCAAGCCCGCACGTACAACCACAAACTGCATGTATAACTCCATACGGTGAAGGAAATGATCATTTCCACAATCATGTTGATTCAACCATCTCTAACCGACCTAACTCCTTCCAATTTACTCTCAACTTGCCTTAGAGATAATAATACTCCTATTCAGAACATAACAAACTAAATTTGCACTCACCCCGAGTGACCTGCTCTGACTTTGTCCCAAATATAAGCTAATTTCTAGTGCGATATCAGCACATGAACACTCTTAAATAAGCAACTGGAAGAATTATTTTTCCTTGTGCCTCACATCTACCAGGAGCATAAACTTAGAGTCTTCCTAAAAATCTGAACATGAATCGATAAGGACAAATATAACACACATTCATTAAATCTTTTGCTCGAATTACCCCTGATGTTTTCTTTCCTTAGTCATAAATAATCCACCAATACATCGAGAATCAGCAGTTGCGCAAGCAGACAACTACGCGATATGATCATAGACGGTGGGGCTCCCCAACTTAGCCTTAAGCTACAATCATATAAATCTAGAACCCACAAAGATTCCTCCTTCTCAATCAACATGATCTTGCATCGTTAACCCGCCAAATTCTCGATACTTCTGGTTAAGCTTTTCATAAAACATCCTGAATTATCAGCCACAATTGCCTATTTGACCTTGCGTTGGATAGTAAGCAGAACTCTTCGTAGAAACTTCATCAAAAGCATACAACTGCAGACATGTCCACAAGATATAGGCATCTCCCAAATGATGCTGCGTTGGGCACAACTACCACGAAATCAGTAAAATCCTCCTGGACCCATGCTCGTCCGCCAATTATACAAGTCCGTTCTTTTTCCATTTCTATCAACTGAAAGCCCGACAATACATTCGAAACTCGAAGTCACATTGCATCAAAATCGATAATCAAGTTTTCACACCCTCTTCATTTCAAGCAAACTCCTTCCTGCCATATTCAATATTCCTCAATATAGTGGTCACCACCGAATATACAATACATAGACCTTGTCTCTCTCCACCATGATTTTCCCATACCGCTCAAAACTTTCTCAAGGATCACGGCTATCCTGCCACGGAATCCATATGCTAATCAGCCACTCTTACCTAACCTGCTAGTAATTCAACCACTGCGAGACACCTCCCGCCATGCCCTTCCTCATACTTCGCAACCCAAATGTTGTCCCAATATGAATCCATACGTATAGCACCTGAACTACTGATTTGTTACCAACTCTAAACCTCCTAGAAGATCATCCTTCTCAAATCAACATTAGAAATACTGACTCGATCCCAAAACCGCTATACATACTGCTATCTATGATAACTGTTTCTCATGAACCATTTCACAACACCCTGCCTCCAAGGCTAATCAAAGAAGACCATACACCGGCGAACCTTAACACATTCAAATAAGGACAACGACACCACATCGCATATGAGAATTCCACAACGCTCGAAAACACAAAGTCTCCTTACTCCATCAACTCAAACATGAACAACCATAGTCTGATTGCCTTTTTCCTTTGCTGGAATTAAACATTGAACCTCTAAATCATGCGTTGAGAAATCCTCCTTTCAAGTCCTAGACTGCCTTGACACATAGACAACCACCCTACCATTACACCAACACCGTGCGATAATATTACATGAACATCATAGCAATCTGTGCATAGCCTCAAAACATAGAAAGTACATTTACTGAACTGAAATGACAGAACACCCTTCCACAAGGAGACGATAATAACATGCCTGAACACACAGGGAAAAATACTACACCACGCCTGCAGTACCATCACAGTTCCTCAATTCCCAATTGATAACAAGAGTTTCATGTCGCATAAGATTAAGTAGGAAGGAAATAATGGCATAAGCCTCAAAGGAATCAAACCGCACGATGAGGAATTAACAAGGGAAGTGTTCCTTAGCCTCTCTAAGATAAGTACACATGTCTCTTTACCGATCCACAAGACTCTACTAGACTTGCTCGTGACGCTTGAGTCCTAAGTGAACCTAACGCTCTGATACCAAACTCTCACAACCCAAAATCCAATATAGGTCGTGATGGCGCTCAACGCCACCATCAAGCAAGGCAACGGTGATTTACCAATTTAACTCATTTTAGTATTTCTGAAATCGTAATTTTTCCTTAATTTAATAGTATAAAATATAATTTACAAGTTAAATGAAAATATTTACACGAACCACAACAATGAATAACCCGAAGGAAACCCCAAAATCCTGGCGTCACAAGTGCATGAGAAAATTTCTAAGGAGTACAATAATAATAGAACATCCATCTAGAATGTAAATAAGACAAGATAAAATAAATAGTACGATGGAGACTCGGTGGACTGCGATGCGTGGCCTGGATTGCAGCTCACATAAAGTCTCCTCCACAGATGTGCCGATGCGCCAAAATGATCACCAATTGCTCCTATCAGATCATGCACATTAAGTGCAGAAGTGCATCATGAGTACGTAAATCAATGCGTACCCAGTAAGTATCTAGCCTAACCCCGGAGAAGTAGTGATGAGGCTCGACATCGATACGTATTAGAGGTCCAAAATAAATAACATGATAGTTCATAACAGATATGAAGTGCACAACAATGGTGGACTAAATATGAAATTTCATAATTTTCCAATTATTTCTTTTAAAGCATAAATTTCTAAACCTCGCTTTCTACTTTAACAGCTCATAAATGTCAAGTTTCAATATCCAGTAAATAAGGAATACCATATAAAGAGTGGGGCATCATCGCAAAGATTAGCTCATGAGTATTTGGACTACTAGCGATATACGCACGATACCGTCGAGGTCGTTCGGCCCGATCCAAAATAACGTGTACACTGCCGAGGGACGTGCAACATGATCCATAGATACATCTATATATTGTCGAGGCGTTCGGCCCATTCCACGATAAAAGGAAGGAAAGAGGTTACCAAATTACGAGACGCGTGTTTACAATACACCCCATGAGCTTAATATGAAAATAATCTCTACCATTCCTCGAATAACTTGCCCAAAACTTAAAGTGTTAAGGCTTGGCCTATTGTACATATATTAATTTCTAAATCGATTTAATTATAACTTCAAATAATTAAGCCAACAGAATGAATTCAAATAATTCAAATATTACATGATAAGATCCTAAGTCTACCCAGACATAAACATGCTTTAGCTACGTACGGACGTTCGTCACCTAGTGCGTATATAGCACCCACAACTAGTTGCACATAACAACAAATATCACCTATGGGGTAGTTTCCCCCTCACAAAGTTAGAAAGGAGACTTACCTCGCTCAGAAGTTTCGTAACCGGCTCCAACGTGTCTCAAACACATCGACTCAAAGACAAACCTCTCGAAACTAGTTAAACAATGTGCAAACCAATCAAAACACACCCTAATACTCATAATTAATAAATTTAAACAATTTCCAACTTCGCTAAAGTCAAACCTCGGGCCTACATGCCCGGATTCCGATTCGAAGATAAACTTTACCCATAACATTACGAACTAAAATATATGATTTATTCGCAGTCCTATGTCCAATTTTGTGGTCAAAATTAAAAAATTACCAATTTATAGGTTTTTCTTCAAAATCCCAAATTTTTACTAATTCACATGTTTAAATCCATACATAAACCATGTATTTAACTCACAACGTGAAGGAATCGCTTACCTAGTGATGGGTGATGAAGAATCTCCTCCAAAATCGTAGGAATAAGCTGAGATAATGACGAACCAATGTTCTTTCAATGGAAAAAACTTATGTAAAACTCGGTGCATGAATTATGTTAATTTACCAAAGTAAAGTGATAAATTGAGATAATATTACATATTCCATTTATTAACTATAAAGTTGTTGTTACGTAACCATGAGGTCACGGGTTCAAGCCGTGGAAATAGCCTCTTGTCGAAATGCAGGGTAAGGCTGCGTACAATAGACCCTTGTGGTACGGCCTTTCCCCGGACCCTGTGCATAACGGGAGTTTAGTTCACCGGGCTGTCCTTTTTTTTTCTTTAACTATGGGTACTGATAAGAGAATATGAAAAAGACATCTCCTATACATTTTTTGGTTTAGTGCATGCATTAGGTTAGCAGGTTAGCAAGGTTCGGAACAACTCACCTTCCCCATACCATTGCGAGGCAGCGAGCCCCATACATACAGATGATTAGGTATCTGTAACATAGGTTGAATGGCAATAATTAGGTTAGTAGGCATATCTTGGTACACGTATATTACATTATCTTGCAAAAGAACCAAATCACAAATCAACAATACCTTTTTATCCCAAGTAAAAGTAAAACAATATCAACAGAATACGAGCACAAATTCCTTATCCCTGGGCTATGTAATATCAATCATTCTCCCTCTCTTTCTGATTTATCTAACACTTCCCAAACAAGGGCAATCATGTGTCTAAGATCCGAGCGTGTTCTTGCATAAGGATTTTGTATTAAATTCCTTTACCTAAAATATGGAAGAGTAATTTTTTATGCTTAGGGGGGATAGTACTTCACAATACAAGGAGAAATACCTTGTAAGGGGCAAGTCTCTCTTTTGCCCAATCTGAAAGTTCTTGCAAGCTTAGTGCAGGTTTTAATTCCTGATCTTGCTTTCTTTTGCGCTCGGCGTCAGGAACAACAATTGCACACACCACTTCACCATAATCTTTGTCAGGTAATCCTAATACACAGCATTCTGATATAGATAGATGTTGTGGAAAGGAAATGTGTTATACTCCGAATAAATATGTTGGCAATCAGAATCTTTTTTCCAGACAGATGTTTCCGAGGAAAAAAAATCTAATGTAAGGGAATTTCAAAGGGCAATTTATATTGTAGATGGACAAACAGCTACCTCCAATAGTACTGCTTCAATTTCCAATGCTGATAACTTGTATCCACCAACCTTCATAATATCAGCATTGGTCCCTAAAAAAATAAAACAATGAACATTTTTTCCTCAAATAGATACAGTTCAATAAGCGAAACACATTATTATGTTGACGCTGTATGGATTGGAAAATAAACTGGTTGATAAACATCAAACTGTTATATAGCTTAATGCTTCCATTTTGCTAAAAAGTCTATCATCATCAAAGATATTTCTAATGGAAGAGTCGACTGTATATTTTGAAGATATAACTCTCTGAAAGACCTCACTGGCCCTCGGGGGTTTCTCAGTTATAAAAAAAATTATCACTTTTACAGAATTAGAAAATGAAGAAACTATCAGAGCATTGTAATTTCTGAAAGACTTGGTGGAATTCTACAAAGGCGCATGGAAGCATACTTTTCCAGTTTGAGACAATCTTCAATTACTAATATTACCAAATCAACCAAACTAAAGTGTTAGATTTTAAGCTCAGCTGCTTTGAGAAAGCAGTCATGGAAAGAATTATCCTCAGTAAGAGATCCGGAAGGGGATATAGGCAAGAATACGCCTTTCGCAAAAGCTGTCATAACCTTTCTAAACGATGATATCATAATGTCAGATGATAGTCAGAATATCGATTGGTATTGAAAAATTATCCAATATCCAATTCAAACAAGTATACCATACAAAGAATATCTAATCAACTTACGTCCCAAAATGATGTAATATCCATCTTCATCCACTGTAACAGCATCTCCAGTCTTGAAAAATCCATCATCAGTAAATGATTGCTTGGTTACCTAGTAATTCACCAGACGGCTGAGAGATTTTCAAAGACCAAAAAATGATGTTAGAAGTCATCAATTTCTTAAGAAAAAAGGTTTTTTTGCCTCGCATGCCAACATAAAATATGTGCTTGACAAGCTCCAAGAGGGCAAGAAAATACCCCCCCCCCCCCCCNCAGGTAGTCTCCAATATTCTTTGAACAATGAAGGGATCTTAATCCAAAGCTCCCCTACTCCTGTTTTGTCACTACCACTCTCATCATCCAAAAGGATCTTGGCTGATGAGTTGTATTCTATTTTGATGACCCAACAAACTTTTATGTGAAGAACCAGGTCGAGGACCTAATGCACATACAGTATCACAAGTCATCTATGTCTCCGGGAATTCCTGATCATTCATTACTGAATAAGGACGGATCAGCTAAGGGACCTGCTCCCTCATCGGACTCACAGATTCAAGAACAAGTCAACTTGACAGCTGTAAAAAGCTGTGACAGAAAAGTGACTGGCTGTCACTGCTCACGCTACAGTGTAGCAACAGTGCAGGAGTCACTTCCTTGGGGTTGAGCCTTATATCCTCAAGACATTTAGGCATCCTTCTTGGGACATGGAATGGAAGATAATATCTTGAAGCAAGAACAACAACTTATTCACTTGAGCTTTACAAAAAGAATATTCAAGCATTAAGTGCTCTCAAGCATTAAAGACTCAAGAGCTTCAAGAGCAAGAAGACAACTCCACTAAAAGCTACAAAACGTACTCATCAAGTATTGATAATGTTCTTAGTTGAGTTGTAATCTTGTATTTTGTTTATCATTGTATCCTACTAGCTTTTGTAGAAGCAACTAGTTAGGAATCCTTTTAACTCTTTACTCTCTTAATCTCTGTGTGGCTAAAGCTAGTCATGTGTCAAAGTCATTGTAACTAGTGAGTAACAAAGTGGCTTGTAATAAGTATTACAAGTTAGTGTGTAGAAGTCTTTGTAAGGTTACCTTTCAAAGTGGCTTGTAATAAGTATTACAAGTTAGTGTGTAGAAGTCTTTGTAAGGTTACCTTTCAAAGTGGCTTGTAATAGTCTAGATAACAAGTTAGTGAAGTTGAAATCCTACAAGTGTAGGTCGTGGTTTTTTGTCCCCTTGAGAGGGATTTTTCCACGTAAAATCCTTTGTCTCCTTACGTATTTTTCTAGCTTATAATTCTGTGGAAACCAGTAGAGGACCGGGTACCTCTACTGTTTGGTGGACCCCTAAAACTAACTTTGGCCTATCAGAAACCGGTAAATGACAGAATATTTGAAGTTAATTAACCACAGCAGTTACAACAATAAGAAGTTGGATAACACCATTCATAGACTGTATATGAACTTTGGTGAAGCAATATGTTAGATGTTGAATACCATAAAAGAAAGAACTGACTAACCTGGACACCTGAAAAGGGCTTGCCAACAGTACCTCCTTTGCGTTTGCCTTTAATGGGATTAGATATCGCCATCACAAACTAGAAACAAGTGGCCGTTCACACAAAGATGGAAATGAATTAATGAGCAATAAAGTAGAGAGCCGCCTA
>ML267970.1:0-14215 GCA_005239495.1 Nicotiana undulata
ACATGAAATATCATATGGTTTATAATCAAATACACAACTTAATAGTTGCTACGGGATGGACCAGGTCACAATCCCTATCGGTGTACACCACACACTCGTCATCTAGTATGTGCGCCACTCCAAATTAGTGATACAGTGTGAAGTCTGGGGTTTCATACCCTTAGGACGAGATTTACAGACATTACTTACCTCAAAGTAGACAAAACTCTAACCCGCGATGCCCTTGACTCTTGACTCATCCTCCAAATGCTCCGAATCTAACAAAATTCAGTATATTATCATCAATATACGCTAAAGGGATTTATTCCACATGAAAATTATCAAATTAGACCAAAAATCCCGAATTTGGCTCAAACCCGGCCCCCGGGCCCATGTATCGGAATCTGATAAAAATCACAAAACTAGAATGTCCACTCATTCACGAGTCTATACATATCAAATTCATCAAAATCCTACATCAAATGACCATTCAAATCCCCAAAATCAACTCTCCAATTCTCTTCCATTTTCCCCCAATTTTCACCTCAAATTCCCAAATTTAATGACAATAATCAATACACAATCATGGAATTTAACCAAATTTGAGTGAAGAACACATACCCCAATCACTCCTCTGAAAATTCCTTCAAAAATTGCCTCAATCCGAGCTCCATAGCTCCAAAAATGCAAAAATGGTCGAAACCCTCGAAAGAGAGTACTTTATAATCTGCCTAGGCATTTACCCTATGCTATCACAGACAAACTAATGCAACATCGAAGCACAAAATTTTCCAGCCCTTCTTTTACCTTATGTGATCGCATCCATTTCCACGGGATCGCGTAGAACAAATTTTCTCCAATAGCCTTCTCCAACTCTTCCGGACAGCCTCTAGTATAATCGTCATAACCTCTTGTACAAAAATCCAAATAACAATTGGTTTACATTTCTGAACACAAGACATCAAGGTCTATAACTTTTATTTTTGGATCATCTTTATATTCCTTATATATTGTGAGTTATAAGCTTCCAAAGTCGGGTCAGTGCAGCAGCATTATATTCTATGCGATCGCGGGAGTACTTATGCTCTCACATACCACAACTAATTTTTTCCAAATTTTCTCTATACTAACGTGGTCAAACCTATGCTATCGCACTATACACCCCTAAAGCCCAAAATCCAGCAACTAGAAATGGCCTAGAAATGGTCCGAAACCACCCGAAACTCACCCGAGGCCCTCGGAACCTCAACCAAAATATACCAACACATCCCATAACATTACACAAACTTAGTCGAGCCTTCGAATCACCCAAAACAACATAAAAATACAAAATTAACCCTGAATTCAAGTCTAAGGATTTCAAAACTTCCAAAATTCGCCAACGATGCCGAAACCAACCAAACCACGTCCGATTGACCTGCAATTTTTCACACACATCACAAATGACAATACGAACCTATTACAACTTCGAATTTTATATTTCGACTCCGATAGACAATTTTTCACTGCCGACCGTAAATCGCCAAAAATCCAATTTCGCCAATTCAAGCCTAATTCTACCACTGACCTCCGAATAACATTATGAACCCACCCCTAAGTCCAAAATCATCTAATGAAGCTATATGAACCATAAAGACCCTATTCCGAGATCATTTACCCATAAGTCAACTCCAGTTGACTTTTCCAACTAAATAACCAACTTAAGAGACTAAATGTCTCATTTCACTCCAAAATCGCTCTGAACCCGAGCCAACCAACCTAAAACAACATAATAGAGCTGAACCACATATAATGAAGTGGAAATGGGGGAAATGAGGCTAAAACTCTCGGAACGATCGATTGGGTCGTTATAATTCCCTATTTCATAAATGGCCATGGGGATAGGACCAAGTGAAGTTGTTCGCTGGGCTGGTGGATCATCGGTGCAAACCTTTTGACATTTATCACATTTTCAAATGCCTCCTTAGAGTCTATTTCCATGCTATCCCAATAATATCATGCTCTGACGACCTTTCGAACTAGTGACCCGGTGCTAGAATTGTTCCCACAAGTGCCTTCGTGGATTTCTCGTAGAACATAATTAGTATCTCCCGGTCCTAAACATACTGCAAATGGACCATCGAACGTCCTTCTGTATAATGTTTCATCTACGTCTAATGTGAAACGGACAGCTTTAGTCCGTAAGGCCCTCGATTCTTTGGGATCCGATGGAAGCTTTTCGTTCTTCAAGTACTCGATGTATTTATTTCTCCAGTCCCAGGTTAAGCTCGTAGAATTTATTTCAGCATTTCCTTCCTCGATCACAGACCTCGAGAGCTGGACGACAGTCCCCGAGTTGATCTCGTCTTCTTCGACGATGATCCCAAATTGGCAAGTGCATCGGCCTCGGTATTTTGTTCTCGAGGTATATGCTGTAGAGTCCACTCATTAAAACGGTGCAAGGTTACCTGCAATTTGTCTAAGTACCTTTGCATCCTATCCTCTCGAACTCGAATGTTACGTTTACCTAGTTCACTACCAGTAGAGAGTCGCATTCAGCTTCAACGACTTCCGTTCCCAAGCTTTTAGCTAGGTAGAGACCTGCAATCATGGCCTCATACTTGTCCTCGTTGTTAGTCAATTTGGAAGTTTAATGGATTTTCTAATAACACTACCAGTGGGCGGTTGCAAAACAATGTCAAGCCCTGACCCTTTCACATTCGAGGAACCGTCCGTGAAGAGGGTCCATACCCTCGATGATGTACCTGATTTTTGTAGAAGCTCCTTTTCTACTTTAGGTATGAAGGTTGGCGTAAAATCGTCCACGAAGTCTGCTAAACGTTGAGACATGATGGACGTTCGGGATTGATATTTGATATTTTACCCGCTGAGTTCGACAGCCCATTTGGCCAATCGGCCGGATAATTCGGGCTTGTGAAAAACATTACGGTGTGGGTAACTGGTTATCACACATATGGGGTGATATTGGAAATATGACTTTAGTTTTCTAGATGCGCTTATTAATGCAAGTGCCAATTTCTCTAAGTGTGGATACCTATTTTCAGCATCTCCTAATGTTCGACTTACGTAATAAACAAGAAACCGCATATCTTGTTCTTCTTGAACTAGAACACCACTTACCGCGATCTCGGACACCGCCAAGTATAAGTAAATCTTCTCATCTGCCTTCGGCGTGTGAAGAAAAGGCGGGCTCGATAAATATCGCTTCAATTCCTCCAATGCCTGTTGACATTCCGAGGTCCATGCGAAATCATTTTTCTTTTTGAGTAAGGAGAAGAACCTGTGACTCCGATATGAAGACCTCGAAATGACCCAAGGAAACTATCCATTCGGTTAGCCTTTTACGACTTTTACATTTTCTGCGACGGTGATGTACTCGATGGCCTTAATCTTTTTGGGGTTGATTTTGATTCCCCGATTTGACACCATGAAGCCGAGGAATTTTCCTGAACCAACCGCGAAAGAATTTTTATCAGGGTTGAGCTTCATATTGTACTTCCTCAAGATTTTGAATGTTTCCTGTAAATGAGTCATATGGTCCTCTGCGCGCAAGGACTTAACTAACATGTTGTCAATGTTAACATCCATTGATTTTCCTATTTTCTCTTCGAACATTTTGGTAACTAGGCGTTGATATTTAGCTCCTACATTTTTTAGCTCGAAGGGCATTACATTATAACAATAGGTCCCATACTTAGTGATAAAAGAAGTCTTTTCTTGGTCTTCTGGGTCCATTTGGATTTGATTGTACCCAGAATAAGCGTCGAGAAAAGTAAGGATCTCGTGGACGGTCGTGGCATCGATCATGCGATTGATGTTAGGCAATGGAAAAGAGTCTTTGGGACATGCTTTGTTCAAGTCTTTATAGTCTACACACATTCTAATTTTGTTCCCCTTTTTGGGGACAACGACTACATTAGCTAACAATTCGGGATATTTTACCTCCCGAATGGACCCTATCTTGAGAAGTTTGGTTACCTCGTCCTTTATGAAGGTGTGCTTTACCTCGGACTGGGGCCTTATCTTTTGTTTTATTGGTCAAAACTTGGGATTCAGACTCAGTCGATGTGTTGTTATCTCCAGTGGGATTCCTGTCATATCTAGGTAGGACCACGTAAAGCAGTCTGTGTTATCAATAAGAAATCAAATGAGTTTTTTCCTGAGTTCGGGGGTTAACCCCGTTCCCAGGTATAACTTTCGTTCAGGCAGATACTCGATTATTATCACCTTTTCCAGCTCGTTGACCGTTGACTTAGTTGCATCTGATTCTTCGGGAACAATGAATGTTCGAGGAGTAAGAAAATCCTCTTCTTCTTCCTCTTCCTCTATCTGTTTCTCTGATTCGGTTGGCGTGGGGGACGGTGATTGATATTTGGTTGTCTGCTTATCATTGGTGCTCTATTTTTCTGAAGTCAAAGGTGTTGATGTCGGCGTCACCTCATCGACTGCAAATATTTCCTTTGCAGCTTGTTGTTCCCCGTAAACCGCTTTCACACCATCTGTCACCGAAAACTTCATCACCTGGTAAAGGGTTGATAGTACCGCCCTCGTGTTGTGGATCCAAGGCCTTCCGAGTAGTGCATTATATCTCATGTCGCCCTCGATGACATGGAATTTTGTATCTTGGATGGTTTCGTCCACGTTTACTGGTATGATTATCTCACCCTTAGTTGTTTTACTAGCCATGTTAAACCCGTTTAGGACTCGAGATTCATGTACAATTTGGTCCTGCAGGCTGAGCTGCTCTACGACGCTCGATTTGGTGATGTTTGTTGAGCTACCTGGATCCACTAGAACACGTTTAACTTGAATTTTATTCAACAAAATAGAAATTACGAAGGGTGTCGTTGTGCGGCTGAGAAATGCCTTCCGCTTCTTCATTTTTGAACTATAAAGTGCCTTCGGGCACATAGTATCGAGTCTATTTCTCTCTAGTGATAGATACCTTAGTGCGTTTGAATACATGTCCTTGTGGGATGTCGACCCCGCCGACGATCATGTGAATAACATGTTGAGGTTCTTCTTGTTTGTTCTTTCTGTTGGCGTCTCTTTCTCTGAAGTGATTTTTAGCTTGATCACTAAGGAATTCTTGAAGATTGATTTTGTTGAATAGTCGAGCTATCTCCTCCCTTAGCTGCCTGTAGTCTTCGGTCCTAATACCATGTGTGCCATGATACTTACACATTAAATTTGGATTCCTTTGAGAAGGGTCAATCTTTATATGTATGGGCCACCTAATATCTTTGATCCTTCTGATAGATAACACGATCCCTGATGCGTCGACTCTGAAATGGTACTCCGATAGTCGAGGTGCTTCCGTGGGATCTGCATATTTGTCGTAGCCAGTCTTACTCTTAAGTCCCCGAGATTTTTTCCCTCGGTCACTTCTTCGGTCGTTCTGGGTGGAATTGCATCCCTAACCATTGTTCCTTTGATCAGCAATATATGGATGGTATCGATCTTTATTCTTCCTTGACTCTCTATTGACATCCCTCTGGTTTTTACCTGTCGTTCGGTTTGGATACACTAAACCCAAAGGGGCACCCAATTGGTCGTCTTCGACCCTAATCTTCGATTGATATCGGTTGTGAACATCTTCCCAAGTCACAGCTGGGTACTCGATCAAATTTTGTTTCAACTGGTGCGATGCTATCGAATTCCGTTCATTCAATCCCTGGGTAAAAGACTGAACAACCCAATCATCAGTGACTGGTGGCAACTCCATTCGTTCCATTTTGAATCAAGGTATGAACTCCCTTAGCATCTCGTTATACCTTTGTTTCACTTTGAAGAGGTCTGATTTTGTTGTTGCAACATTTATGGCTCCGACGTGTGCTTTTACGAATGAATCCGCCAACATGGCGAATGAATCGATCGCATTTGGTGGCAAGTCGTGATACCAAATCATAGCTCCCTTGGACAGGTTCTCTCCGAACTTCTTCAGCAACACATACTCGATTTTTGTCATCCTCAAAATCATTACCCTTAATGACGCACGTGTAAGAGGTAACATGATCATTGGGTCAAAGGTATTGTTGTATTTGGGTATGTCGGGTATACGAAACTTCTTCGGGATGGGTTTCGGAGCCGCACTCGGAGGGAACGGTTTTTGCACAAACTTCTTTGAATCCGTTCATTTTAAGATCGGTGGTGCCCCCGGTATCTGGTCAACTCGGGAGTTGTAAGTTTCCACCTTTTTGTCATTGTCCTCAATTTTCTTCTCTCCCGATTCAGTTCTCTTAGTAAGATCCTCGAGCATCCTCATTATAGCAGGATCGGATGTTGAGGTGTTATGATCCGATCATTCAGGCACTAGCTCGGTACAGCGAGTAACCTCCTGTTCGACCATATTTGGTGCTCTGTGCTGATTTTGCAACTGAGAAATGGCGTTTTGTTGAGCTTGAAGCATTTCAAATATTACTTGGAGACTTACTCCTTCGTCTCCTCTGCCTTGTGTACCTCGACCGTCATTTCGACCCTCTCTACGTACACTTCCTTCAGGGTCTGCGCCTAAGTCTGCATTCAGAGCAATATGAGAACCGACGTCGACCGAGTTGACGGGCGTCGTTCCTCTAGGGTCAGTCTGTGGCATCTCGATTCCTAGAGTAATAATATTCTCGTTTTCTCCATGAAATCTGAGGCCATTGTCGTCATATGTAGATGTGTTTTGTGAGTTTGACATGATTCAACCTGAAAACAAAATTCTTGACAAGAACAAGTGTAAAATAGTGTGTTTTACCAGAATTAGCACCGAACAATCACTAATATCCTTAGCCCCAGGGTGGGCGCCAAATTATTTATCTCGAAATACGAGTAACAATTAAACTTGTATTGTGGTTTAAAGGATATGTGATCTGATTCAATACCAATTGATAAATGACGAACTAGATAAATAAATCAAACGGTAAAAATAAATCAAACCAGTGTTGCAGCGATATATCGACCTCGATTAGGAACGAGCACGAGTTCAGATGTTAAGAACAAGAACAGGAATAAAATGTTAGCAAGTAAAGAGCGGTGTATTATTATTTCTCCGTGAATGTATATCCTCCTTACAAATGAACAGGGTTCCTCTTTATATAGTAGAGGAATCTTAAATAGGTATAACTCTAATTTCGAAAATAAAATCCATGATTAATGTCAATAACCGTTAGCGGTTCCGTTACTCCTGATATTCCCACTGAGATCTATGGTCGATCACTGATATCTCGCTATTCGTTGCTCGATGTTGGTCACGCCTGATCTCGAACCTTTGGTCTTCATGCCCTCGAGCTCGCTTCATTATGAGCTTATTCTTGAGGCAGTCTCTCGAGCCCATAAAATCGGACATACTCGATTTTAACCGTATACAATGCTCAAACCATATCTTTCATAAAATAAATAAATATAACCATCCCTCTAGGTGGTTGAAATTTATTCAATCAGAAGCATATATATAGGTTGAGACCCACAAGGTGGGGGTGGAGGGTGAGGGGTGGGGGGAACTAGGTCGATGCCCCTACAAATCAAACTTGGGAGGAAGAGGCATAACCTCACTTCTCTTTACATCTAGTTTTGAGTTCAAATTCAAGATTAACTTACTGATGGATGAAATAATTTGTTCAAATGATTGTCATAATAGAGTATGTGATTTTTCTTCGTTCACCACCAACATTGTATAGACAATTCTTCTTTCTTTCTTTGACACAACCTCTTAAGTGTTTTCTTTTCTCTCTATTTCTTATGACACTAATAACTCAAGAATATATTGTTTGACTAAGAATTAGAATGGTACAGAAAATTCATAATTGTTGCTCTGTTGTTGGATCCTTTATATAGCTAAGGCTTTGACTCGAACTTCTTCTGTCAGGAAATCTTTGATTGATATGAGGCAAAGTTGAAAGTATTTTCTTTTGGAGGCCATTTATTCTAATAATGACCCAAGGGATGCGTTTGAATCCAGCTAATTTCTTTTACTAGATTCATCATCAAGAGAGTATTGTACTCGATTTCTTTCCCTATGAGTTTTTTACTTTTTCGCCGGACATAATCATTTGAGACTAATAACAGATTATGCGTCATACTTTAGCAGTTGCCAGCCTTGTTCGCTCGATCGCATCTGTTGATTGTAGGGATTTTCTTATTGACGTCCAATCCTCCAACTAGTTGATTGCACAATTTATTTCTTGATTTTTTTTCCCTTGATGATCCCTTGATTTCCTCTCTTTCTTAACCTTCTCCTTGTATTAACTTCTACTGAAGATTGACCGATCTTCTCTTTTCATATTTACCTGCATAGTTAAAGGACTCAACAATCTCCCTTTTTTGATGATGATAAACAAAAAGAGTTTGATTTATAGATGGCATTGCCCTGTCTTCATAAGTTTGTTGCTCCCCCTGACTTTGTGATGTCTTTTGTTGCTGACATGGCCTTGTGTGTCTTCAAAGCTCTTTGGTCATTCCCCTCCGTTTGACATCAATAAAAATAAAACAACCAAAAAGGAACATATATACATAATGTAAATATGCAAATAGGACAATTAAAATAACTAATTAAACTAGTAACAACAACAATAACAAACATAGTGTAATCCCACATAGTAGGGTCTGGGGAGGATAGAGTGTACGCAAACCTTATCTCTATCTTGTGAAGGTAGAGAGGCTATTTTTTAAAGACCCCGACTCAAAGAAAAAATAAAGAAAAAGAAGCAGAAATAACAATTGGAACAACAACGCGACAGGTAATATAGAGATAGAATTATCAAAGCAAATGAACTAACAAATAGTAAAAGAAATCTGCAGGCAAGAAGATACAGAAACACAAGACTAATACTAATGAAACTGGCATGAAAAAGGAGACATGCCCGCCTATAGAATAATCTTCTACCCTAATTTCCAAATTCCAGACCCTCCTATCAAGGGTCATGTCCTCAGTAAGTTAGAGTTCCGCTATGTCTTACCTAATCAACTCTATCCAAGACTTCTTAGTCCTACCTCTACCTCTTCTCAACCCCACTATGGCCATCCTCTTTAACCTCCTCACCGGTCCATATGTGCTCCTCCTCTTCACGTGCATGTAACATATCAACCTAGTTTCCCCTATCTTATCCTCCAGGGGGCCACTCCCACATTGGTCAGGATATCATCATTTCCAATGTTGTCTCTCCTAGTATGCCCACACATACATCTCAAAATCCTTCTTTCTATTACTTTCATCTTCTAAACATGGGTGTTCTTGACAGGCCAACACTCGAACTTACCTTTAAGTCTAGGTGGTACCTTCTTATCATATAGAACCCCGAACACGAGCCTCCATTCCATCCATCCTGCTCCAATTTGATGTGTGACATCCTCGTCAATCTCACCATTACTTTGAATTATAGATCCTAGATACTTAAAACTTTCATTCTTGGGGATGGCTTGTGACTCCAGCCTCACTTCCATGTGATGTTCATGACTCACATTACTGAACTTGCATTCCAAGTACTCAGTCATGGTCCTTCTCAACTTGAAATCTTTTGACTCTAAGGTCAATCACAAAATCTCCAGCCTCCCATTAACAACGTCTCATGAATTAACACTATGTCATCTGCAAATTACATGCACTATGGTAGCTACCCTTGAATGTGACGTGCCAAAACATCCATCGCCAAGCAAAATAAAAATGGGCTAAGAGTGAACCCCTGATACAAGCCCATCATTATTGGGAAGTGCTTTGAGTCTCCTACCACTATCCTAACCCGGGTCTTAACTCCGTCATATATATCATGAATTACCTAGTGTATTCTACATGCACACCCCTAGCCTCCAACATCACCAATGAACTTTCCTCGGGATTTTATCGCTGATACCCCTAATTAAACTAGAGCACCATAACCAATAGATTTTCTTATGCACGTATAAGTGCATAGAAATTAAGTGTTACCAGACCAAGCAAGAAAATATTGTCTTAACAGAACATTGATTTATGCAAAACATAATCAAGGACTTAGTTCCTCCTAAGAAAGTACTTCAGGTTGTTGATAACTTTGATGCAAAAATTGTCATAAGAGGTGCCAAGCTCTTTGGAGAACTTGTCTATTTTCTCTGTGACCCGCTTGTATTCCCTACTTCATTGTGTCTCTAATTGCTTGTTCAGTTTAGCAACATCTATCCCGGTGTTCTTAGTCATTTCTCGAATCTTATGAACTTGTCCGTGAATATTATTCAACATGTCATTTAGTCCTAGCTGAATTTACTGCAATGGATCTTGTTTAGTCGACTGTTCAACATTTGATTATAAAGCTTCATCTGCCCGAGCTACTATGGTGGATGCCTAGACAACTTTCACTTTCTTTATCCACATATCTCTAGATAAGGTGTATCCCATCATAGAAAAAGTAATTTTGTCGTAGGTAATGGAAATAATTTTGGGTTGGAAGGGTGGTAAATTTACCTTCATGACTTCCTGGATATGAGAGATGAGCAGACTATATGATAAAATGGTAACAAAGAAGGACACATCTCTAATATATTCAAGCATATGATGAGAATCCACAAAAGTTATGCCTTTTATTATCCACAATACTAAAGCACAAAAATATCCCTAGTATTTAAGGAAGTAATATGAGAAGTAGACTTTTTGCAATCAAATGAGCAAACACACGATGCTCAAAAATTAACTTTTTAGGCTCAATAATCAGAAAAAATTTCAGATAAAATAGTTTTGGCCTCATCCAGGTACACTTTAAAACCCTTAGGCTACGTACTTCCAACAAAAACATCAAATCCTTGAAATTTTGCAGAGAAGATTTTTCAAATTGATAAGCATCAAGAATGATTCAATTTCCTAGAACCATTGATCCCAAATCATCTGTATCATTTTCAAAAAGATTTGCATAAAATAACTAATAGCTTCTTCATAAACAGTTACCAACAATATCAAAAGGAGATGACAACTTTTGAAAATAAAACATGGTGAGAACATCATTGTGAATGTCCTTCATGTGAGAGAGACTTATAGTGCGCCCATAGGTGATAGACTTGGATTTGTACGATTCAAACCTGAATTTCTCTGTAGGTCCATAAAAGTTCAACTTGTCTTTAGGCCCAAATTCGACTTTTTCAATTTTCTCTTTCTTGCATGAAATGCTTTCATGGGTCTTTTTTAAGCCTTCTTTGTAACTTAGTTTTCATAGGAATCACTTGATTCATCATCAATTTCAAGTGGGCTAGAATCTTAAGACGATTCGAGAAAGACAATTTTCTCAACAACTGGGGTCTTTTAGAGTAGTTAGTTTTTGCGAGTTGCAGAGGAGAGGTTTTTGGTTGAGCCGTTATTTTTTTTAGAAGGTGGTTTTTGGAATGAGAAAGCATAAGTGTGTTAAGAGATATATTGAGGCAATGAAGGGGTGCTTTGATAAACAAGAGGGTGTGAAAAGAGAAGTGAAGTGGCTATTCTGAAGTCACTAAGATCTTCTACAATGCATGCAATAATGACAATCAAATCATATAAGATGCATTGAGTAGTATTTAATTAAAAAATCAATAAAAAATAAGGTAATAAAATATTACATAAATAATCATGAAAGACTAAAAGGGCCATTTGCTATACCAATTTTATTTCCTAATAAATAGAATCTCTCTCCAAGCAAGGGTTTTGTAATAATTATCAAGTAAAATATGACCTTTTGAAACATGATCACGAATAAAGTTATTCTTAGTTTCTATATGTTTAGACCTAGAGTGATGTATTGAATTCCTTGATAAACAAATAACATTGGTATTATCACATAAAATGGGTGTAAATGGAATACAAATATTATAATCAAGAAGTTGGTGCATAATCTATAAGACATGAATGTGACAACTACCAACAACAAGATATTCAACTTCAGTTATTGATAAAGCAAAACAATTTTGCTTTTTGCTATGCCCAGAAACTAAAGCATTACCTAACATTTGACTCGTACCACTTCTGCTTTTTCTATTGCTTTTGTTGCCTGCAAAATTTGCATCTGCAAATCTTTTAAGATCAAAATTGTTATATAAGGGATACCAAAGCCCAAAAATACTTGTTACCATAAATTATCTAATGATACATTTTATCACAGAGAGATGTGATTCCTTAGGAGCTAAATGTAATCTTGCACATTTACTTGTACTTAACGTAATATCTGGTCGATTAGCAGTGAGATAAAGTAGTGAGTCAATCATTCCTCAGTATATCGCTTCATCAACTTTTTTTCTCTACTTATCCTCTTCAAGTGATGTTAATGGACTCATAGGCATTCCTATAGATTTCACGTTCTTTATTCCCAATCTTTTTATAAGTTCGTTTGTACCCTTGGTTTGGATGATAAAAATTCCTTTGGAGAATTGCTTGATTTAGAGTCCAAGCAAGAAGGTTAATTCTTCCATAATTCTCATTCCAAATTTTCTTTCCATAATGTTGGAAAGTTCTTCACAAGGGGCAGGTTTAGTTATATCAAAAATAATGCCCTCCACATAAATTTGAATAATATGATTTTCGGAGCTTGAACACTTAATAAATGGAGTTCAATGTTACCTCATTGAAAACCATGATCTATAAGAAAAAGATTTAACCTATCATACCAAGCTCTATGGGCTTGCTTCAGACCATATAAGGGGTTTGACAATTTGTAGACATGATTAGGTAGTTCAGAATTTCACAAAGCCCGAGGTTATTTTACGTATACTTCCCGAGATGTAGCCTTTTAGGGATACATTGTTAACATCCATTTGAAATAGTCTGAAAGTTTTATGAGCAAATGCAAGAAGTACACAAATATATTCTAACTTGGCTATGGCAGAGAAGGTTTCATCATAATCGATACCTTCTTGTTGTGAGTATCCTTGAGCTACTAACCTTGCTTTATTTGTTACGACTTGCCCAGATTTATTTAGCTTATTTCTAAAAATCCACGTGGTTCCTACAATCGATGTACTAGGGGGATTGGAAATCTAGCTCCATATCTTATTGTTCTCTAATTATTCAAAATCTTCCTTCATTTCTTTAACCTAGTTATTGTGTGATGACCCGATAGGTCATCTCGTGTTTTGAAACCCAATTTTGTGGTCTGAAACCTTAAAAATCATGATTTAGCCTTCCTCGATTTGCGTACATAGTCTGGGCATCTTTTTGGAAAGAATTTATGTTAAAAATTGATAAAATAAGAAATTTTCCTAAAAACTTCATTTGAGTTGACTTCGATCAATATTTTTGGTAAAAGGACCTAGATTGATGTTTTGACCGTCCTGGTAGGTCCGTATAGTGATTTGGGACTTGGACGTATACCCGGAATTCGAAAGTTCCTAGCACGAGATATCGGACCTTGTCGAAATTTGAAAGTTAAAGCCTTATTGAATTTGAAATATTTGACCAAAGTTTGATTTTTTTTATAACGAGTCCGTATTTTGGTTCCGGAACCCGACATAAGTCCAATACCATATTTATGACTTATTTGTGAAATTTGGTGAGAAACGAAGTTGGTTTGACGTGATTCGGACATAGGGTTTTAAAAATAGAATTTCAAAGATTTCTTGAAAATCTCATTTGATTTGGTATTCAATTCGTACTTTTAGGTGTTATTTTGGTGTTTCAATCACGCGAGCAAGTTTGTATGATGTTTTTACACTAGTATGCACTTTTGCTTTAGATCCCGGAGGGCTCGTGTGAGTTTCGGATAGGATACAGAGTGAGTTTGGATTTAGAGAATTTGTTGGTGTGCTTCAGTTCTTGTTGCAGGCCTCTGATCTCGCATTTACGAGATCAAGCATCGCAATTACGACATCTGAGAGTTTTGCATTTGCGAGCTTCTCATCCTAAATATGAAGAGAAGCTAGGCCACACAGGTTTAGCATTTGCGAAGTTGGTCTGGGGAAGGCAGTCCTTGCATTAGCAACGATTGTGTCGCATTTGCGGTTATCCAGAGTTCACATTTGCGAAGAATGCAGAAGTGTGAAGGACTTCGCATTTGCGATGGTCCCTTCGCATTTTTGGGCTTTGCATTTACGAAGCCCAGGTCGCATTTCCGACATCTGCAGCTTATGAAATAGGACTTAAACGGGATTTTTGGTACATTTTCCAAATTCTCCAACCTAGAAGCACAAGAGGCGATTTTCCAAAGAATTTTCTTCCCCAAATCATTGGTAAGTGATCTTAAACTAATTTCTTTCAATCTTTCACTACTTTTTCTAAGCTTTCTACCTAAAATCTAAGGTTTTCATGGTGGAATATGGGGGGGGGGGGGTGGGG